>APFE030091802.1:0-16715 GCA_000404065.3 Pinus taeda
AAATAGCCTCTCCATTAATAACTACATGTACTCACAACATGGCTCTTCGTTTTTTCTCTTCAAGGGGCATAGGAGAACACGAGAATAATACCACAAAGACTCATTTTCATTTAACTCATGATAGCCTTCAATAAAGCTGAGGGGTGACCAATAGTGCTTCACAAAGGTCTTCATTAAATTGCTCCTGTGCCTCATGGTCCTTCACTACCTTGAATGAGTGCTCTCAACAATTGTATTTACTTCCATTCTTAATTCCCATATGTCAAGTCATTTATCTAAATCCTAAAGGCTTTCCATTAGCACCATTATCAGTTTTGTGGATTTTTCCCTTTAGCTCACCTTAGTTGTTTTAAAGTAATGAGAGCACATGTTGTGAGCACTCGCTAGGCCTTTAGGTGCCAAGGCCCTAAATTTTAAACCCTTCATCGGCCAAGTTACTCTCTTAATGCATCTCCACCATTGGTATCATTTCTACGAGAAATGAAAAAGGCTTGGCACTAAGTTGAGAGCTCCCAAGCCCAACACTTTTATCTTGACACTTCCTTAAACTCGATAAAGAAATTATTTCAAGCTCCTCTTACAGAGATTATATGTCACCTCGGGTCTACGATGGTATCATTAGCAATTAAGAGACGGTGGGAGGATGAGATGTTTTACTGATGTGTCTTTTCGCTTACTTCCTAGCACATTCACTTTGAGCACAATTAACAAACTTGCTGGCTCTTCAGAGTAGGCTTACCAATCCCATGGGGTCCTCCTTGTGCATTTCACGTCATAGACTTCATATTATGGCTTAAGTGCTAATATTTGTTGCATCTCATCTCAATGCTAGGATGGTTGACATCAAATGCCAACATTCCAAGTGCCACCAAAGTTTCAGACAATATCAATTGTCCAACATCCCTAGGATAGCTAGAAAGGATATCCAAATAAGAAGATAATGCATAATGCAAAAAAGTGGGAGAACATGTATACATGCAAGTAAAACTAAAAACGAGTGCATTTAGATTAGGAACTTGTGCTAAATTGGTGCCAAGGTTTTGTCCACAATTAGAGATATTAAATGGAGTTTCCTTGGTGGCCTACCTCCTTGTGCTACCAAGCCATATGAAAGTGAATATTGTCTCACATGTCTCTTTATTGAAAATGTATGTCCATGATGGTTTTCACCAAATTGATTAAAATTTTCTACAAGTGGAGCCAAGACAAGAGTTGTAGGTTGAACCACTACAAGTACTAGATAATAGAGAAATTATGTTAGAGTCATTACCTACATTAAACTGCAATGGAAGCACTTCTAGTAGGAGGAGGCCACCTAAGAGATGGAGGGTAAAATTCTTACTCTTAATATTAAGATAAATATATTAATGTCCCTAAAAGGTACTCTCCAAGTGATTATAGTAGAGATGTTGCAATGTAATGTTTATTTTGACAAAGCCAAATCACATAAAAATAAAATAAAAATAACCCTATAAAAATAAAATAATAATCAACAATGACCCATGGTATTGTGAAGTCATGGTATTCCTGTGGAATATAATCTATTTAAAAGTGTAAATTAAACAAGCTTTCTCTTTGGATGCCAATAAATTCCATCCCTTTGAGTAGGTGATAGCTCCATCATTAAGCTTGATCTAGGTTGATTTAATTTGCCCCTTTAAATAAACTGTATTCTGTACCTTCAGACATTTTATATTTTATTACATATTATTTTTAATTTTATTTTGACCTACATTAAAACCTTTACATTACATGCATTACTCTGTTATTTAATTATTTATTTGTTTATTTTTTATAGATAATTTACAGGCAAAAATATCAAACATACTTATCTGTTGTGGCTAAAAAAAAGCGTCCTCTCACACCATTATTAATAATATATATATTATTATCAATAATTATATTATTTTTTTCATATTATTTATAGTTTAATAGCTTATTAAAAATTTTGATTTTTATTATTTAAATAATTTTTTATCCATCATTTTTAATAAATTAATATATTCTGATAAAATAGTAAATATAAAAATATAAATAAATAAATTCCAAGTTAATGTATTCATTGTTTAATAATTTATTTCATAATTATAATTAAAAAAACAACCTATTCATATAATTATGATGAGATAATTTTTAGCGAGGAGAACCATCCAAATTTACAAAATAGAATCCTAAAAGGTTAAAGGTTGAATTGATAAAATGAAAATTGTGTGACCTCCGTCGAAATGAACACTTTGAGAAGCCATTAAAACAAATTACTTTATAGCAGGTGGGCTTAGTTGTGTGAGCTACTGATACCAAACAAGTTTTTCAGTTGGTGTTATATAGTAATATAACTATGGTGGTAGGATAGTTATTCCGTGATAGTAGCACTAGATAATGCTATTCACTGTAACTACTGCCTTTACCAATATGAATTACATATCCAAATGTTAGCCTTCTTCTTTTTCTTCCATTAATAACTCAATTATTCTCACATATCGACTATTTCCTATTATTGGGGACTAGAAAAACCAACAACATTGTGATAAAAATATTCCAAGAATTCATTTATATTGCCAAAAAAATAATAGTTTCTATTTCAAGTCAACAAAACAAACCATAGATGATAGTGTAAGCTGTGAGAGTGTTAGAGTGACATAAAGGACAAGGGGGTTGGTGATATTTTGTTGGTTGGTGATTAGAATAGAATTAAATATCACTCATGAACTAGTTGCCCCCTTTGATGGTAACATCAATTTCATATTTAGGTTGGTTTGATTGGGGATTTTTTCTATCCATTTTGGGAATTTTTGAATTATGCCACAAAATCTCAATGAAAGTTCTAATAAATTATGCAATGTAGTAATATATTCACAAATTGGTCTATATTCTTAGA
The DNA here is from genome assembly GCA_000404065.3 of Pinus taeda. Taxonomy (NCBI): domain Eukaryota; kingdom Viridiplantae; phylum Streptophyta; class Pinopsida; order Pinales; family Pinaceae; genus Pinus; species Pinus taeda. The sequence goes on from APFE030091802.1 coordinate 2,879, forward strand.
TATATTACCAAAGCTATCTCACTATGAACAATATGTAAGAAGGAATCATGATATGGATAACAAGTTGGTAGAATGGGTTTCTTGAATACAATTATAAATTGACCAAGCTATAAAATTTACTATGTTCATATGGAAAATAAATGATAATAGGGAATTAATGGTTACCTAATGCAAATGGTTATGTCTTTTATCATGGTGATGATTCCTTTTTCCAACTCACTTGTGTGTACTTAACAATCCTACCTCTTGTTGCGATATTGTTTAACCAACTTCTCTCTCCTTTGGATTGTATCTTCTCTACATGTTCTAGAAATAAATAAAAACACAGACACACACATAATATGAAAGGAACTAAGTGATGATGTTGCAATGAAGAAGTTGAGTTAAGAATAGTCTTGGCTCCTTCTATACGAGTGGTCATGACATTTTTATCCCCTTATTCCTATTTACTCTTAATTAATGTATATTTAATTTTTATAGATAAGGTTGACCTCCCCTCAAGAAAATGATTTTCATAAAATCATAGGTAACCGTGGATGTTGTTGACTAAAATGTTCACCTTTAATGGATTAATAAAAAATAATTCTCTAACACAATAAGCAAATTAAATTGAGGATTTCTTACTTGCAAAATTGAACCCCTCTCTTGGAATAAAATAATAACTCCTCTCTTTGGAATAAAATAGTAGGTCTAGAATTAAGTGAATTGACTCTATAAAAAATAATTCTCTAACACAATAAGCAAATTAAATTGAGGATTTCTTACTTGCAAAATTGAACCCCTCTCTTGGAATAAAATAATAACTCCTCTCTTTGGAATAAAATAGTAGGTCTAGAATTAAGTGAATTGACTCTAAAAAATAATTCTCTAAAGCAATAATTAAATTAAATTGAGAATGTCTTAATTGGAAAATTGAACCCGCAATAAAATAATAACTCCTCTCTTGGAATATAATAGTAACTCTATAATTAAGGGAATATAACTCTCCCTCACTAATTCAATGTATGGAAAGAGCATAAGTCATTCTCATTAAATTCACTTGTAACTCCCTCATTCAATTCTATTTGTAACTCTCACTCTCCCAAATTTTAATTGTAACTCCTTAAGATAAGCTTACCTTTCTCTCTATTGTTGGATGAGTTCTACTTCTCCTCAAGTAACTCCTACCTCAGGGAATTTGATTCTCCTATTATTGGGTGAAGGAATAAATTCATTTTGTAACTCCTCTCCTTCTCATCTATTTAATAAAGAAAAAAGTGAAAATTGAGAGTAGCATGTTCATTCTGAATAAGAAGAAAGAATTTTTAGTGTGGACTACAAGCAAGGGAGGAGTAACAGAAAGTGCGAACCACATGATATATAAGAGAGGGAGGAGATCTTCAATTAAAAGACATGTGCACTTCAACATCAAGTAGATGAGACATTGGTGACTTTATGCAATACTAAGGTGTGTCTACTCTACTGAACAGTTGAAGTAATAGAATAGAAGAAGAATTGTTCAGGTTTTCCCCCTTAGGGGTTTTTCCCGCGGTCATTGGAATAAAATATAATTGTGTCATATTTGTTCTTGGTGCTCTTCATATGATCCTTAACTTTATGTTCTATATATAATCATTGATTTGAAATGTTTTAAAGAAGAAATCCACATTTTATGTAATTGTAACATTGAACATTCAATTTTCTCCGAAGCACATTTAGTTTTTTACAAATTACATTCAAATTAATGCAAAGTACATTCTATTATATTTAGTTTTTTGAAAAGTAAATTTACTACTATTCAGTTTTCTGCAAAGTACATTCAATTTTTTCCATAGGAATTTCAAGTTTTTGCATAGAAATTTCATATTCTAACATAGTATATAGCATAAGGAGTTACGTATTTTTGTCCCAATACAAAACCTATGGTTGTATTTGAAGCATCATGATAAATATGACACAGGACAAATTTTTCCCTCTTGAAATTGGTGCTTCGGAATTTATGTTTCAACAATTCAAAAGCTTTTTGACAAATATAATTCTAATGAAATTGACAATCTTTAGTGAGTAATTTTAAAAGTGGTGAAGCAATCTTTGTGAAGTTTTCTATAAAACTTCTATATTAACTTGTGAATCTAAGAAAACTTCTAACATCTCTTTAACATGTTGCTACTGAAATTTTAGAGATAACCTCAACCTTTAATGAATCTTCTTTGATTCGAACACCTGAAATATAGTGACCCAAAAAAATTCCTTTGCTAAAAATCGAAATGATTTTTTAATGACTTAATGAAATATTAACTTCCTTACATATAATAATGAAATTTCCGAAATTCTCCATATCCCCTAAAAATTATTCCCATAAAGAGTAAAATCATCCATATAAGCTTCTATAAAATCATCGATCAAGTGAGAAAAGATACCTAATACTGCTCTATGAAGTGTAATAGGGGAATTATGCAAAACAAAAGGGCATTCCATCTAAGCATACATACACTATGGACAAGTAAAAGCTATCTTATATTAGTCTTCTTATGCAAGTTGAATGTGATTGTATGTGATGAAACCATCAAGAAGAGAGAAATTCCTCTTCCCTTCTAATCTATTTAATACTTGATCATTAAATGGTAATGAGAAATGATCTTTAGAGTTTATTTATTTAATTATCCATAATCTATGCATACTCTCCACTTTTAAGTTTTGTTAGGCACACTAAGTAAGGTGAAACCCATTGGATATCTCAAATTAGGTAAATAAAATTCACATTGAGAAATTTTTGTAAATCATCTTTAACAACCTCCCTCATATTATGATTCATCATTCCTTGAGGTTGTCCTACAGGTTTGACACTCTCTTGTATGTAAATTTTACACATACATATATTTGAATTAATTCCTTTCATGTCAATATATTCTCATGCAAATATAGAGGATTGTTTTCGCAACATATTTACTAACTATTTCTTTTGAAATTCCTCGAAGTTATTGTTAATGTTTAATGTTTTAAGTGGATAAATTTCTATAAGATAATTGCCAGAATTTTCCATTGAGTTTAATAACCTTTTAGATTGTGAAGATGAAAAGTATTCAATATTGAATTCGTCTTGAAAGATTTGCTTTAATATATGCACACAACAATTTTGTTCATAATATGATGAAATATAATGATTATTCATTAAATTCACTAATTAATCTTCCTCATAATTTTGTGAGATAGTTAAAACTAGTTTAATATCTTCATTATTTCCATCATATCCTTCAATTCATTTCCCATTCTATATTTGAATTATTTTTCTTACTTGCACATATGCTATGAACATTTTAGTGGTATTTCCACTCGAAGTGAACATATCACTAGACCTAGAACTTATGAATGCATCAATATTAGCTAACCTTGGCCTACCAAGAATCACTGATGTAATCATATACTAGTTTTTGGACTTAGTATCGTAAAATAAATAGGATACTCCCATGGATATAGTAGTAATTATACCTATTCTAATATACCCTTACATATGAGAACATCTATATCTTCTAATTCCAATAATGTAGGGTTATATTGAATATTAGTTAATTTCGCCTTATGCATCTTATTATTTTGAAATAATGTTTATATTTGCACATAATACAATAAAAGTGTTTGGAATTTCAATTCCATTGGTATGCACCTTTACAATTGGATTAAGGGGATCTAAGTATTTTTCAATGTTTTGTTTTGCATCGTAATGCTTTCAATATTTCTGTTCAATTGCACTCTTTAGAATTATTTTCATTTTCTTCTACGATTTTCAATACACAACTCCTTTATTTTTTTTTGAAAAATAGGGATTTCTTTTAAAGGTTGAGGCAATGGAATTTGATCCAAATATTTTCAAATTCATCTAACATGTTATAATCACATAAAAGTATTTTCTTATCTATACCTTCATCAATTTGTAATCTCTTCAAAAAGGGAGGATTTTGTAATGAAATAGATCATTGCTTAGCTATACGAATTGTAGGAATTGATTTTATTTTGTTTTCATCCATTTGTGTATGAATATATTCCTTCTAAGGAGTAATTCCTTGTTGAGGATTTTCCTACTCTTCAAGAGATTTATCCTCTTTATATTCTTGAATGACAACAAGGGGTATTTTATTAGATAGAAATTTAGGAGATCTAACTTGAACATCATTTAAATATAGAAGAGCTATTATATAAGCTTGAAACATTTGGGCTTGGATATTATAAATTTATTGTTAAGGCACATTTTTATTGGGATTAGCGAGTAGATAAGAAGTTAATTCATTTAATTGAGGAAATGAAGTACATGGTAATTGAAGGGGTTGACTTGTAGTCAATTGAGGTTGGAATTATGGATGGGCACATTTTGGAGGTTTGGGTGCACAATAATTTTGAGGTTGATATTGAGGATATTGTTGGAAATATTAAGGTTAGTGAATGTTTCTACCATAAGAACGTTGTCATCCCTTTCACGAGGATGAGTTCTGTGGCTCACGTGGCCAAGTTTTCCATAGTAGGGTGGTGCTTCACTCACTTTGTGGTTGTGCATAACAAGTAATTTCTCCATTAGGATATTGTGCCATACCTATTTGACAAGGCTCCTAAGGTCTTCTATGAACAACATAACAAGATTGTTTTGTTTGACTTGTCCCAACTTCTTTTTGGAAAATAAACATGAGTCTTGATATTAAAGGGAAGTCCTATGTAGCATGAACCTCTCCACATATAAAAAAAATAATATTTTCAAGAGAACATTCTCATAATGAATGTTTCTTCCTACATCTAGGATAGAAATTAGAAAAAGTAACATTTTCACCTTTTTTCTTGTTTTGTACTCTTAACATATCAATTTGTTCACTATTCTTCAGGACCACATGGTTGAGGGCTCATATGGAGTTTCTACCCTATCTAATCAGCCTTCGGGATGTAGGTCAAGGTATCTTCATCATCAAAGGGAAAGAACTGGAACTGGAGGAGATGGGCATCTATTTCATCACTCGATTATCGTGCCAAAGAGAAGCAATTCAAGTCTTGGATCTCGCTAAGGAGTTCAGAGTACCAGGAGTCTAGTTCATAGATATTATCTTGGTGCCGAGATAACCAACGGAGGAAAGGTGAAGATTACAACAATCACCAACAACCTCATTCTTAGAATAATTTTGTTCACCATGGCATGCTTATCTAGAACATATTATGTGCATGAGGCTACCAAGTCTCAATTCTTGTATGTTATCTTATGTTTGACCGCCACCATCTTCAACTAGTGTAGAGGCCTCTAGGCGAACATGAAGCAACAACTCACCAAGGGTAAGCACAAACACCTGAAGCAATTCGGGTCTAGTTCTATACTGGTCACCTTCACCTTGCAGTGAGCGCCCGTCTTTTAGTATCAGTGGGCATAAGTACCACATCCTAGCCCACGAGATCTGATGCTCCTCAGAAGGAGCCAACTCATGCCTCGAGGAGGCATAGGTAAACATATGCATTATACACCACATTTATTCAGTTGGCTTGAATGCTAACAACATGTGGTAGGTGGCTATGCTTAGTCTGACACAAATTTTAGAGGGGATCAAGATTTTGCTCTACCACTAGGTGAAAAGTGGACCGACCCAGGTAAAAACTTGTTTTTTGTTTTTTTCAAGTTTCATGACATTTATAAAAGTGTAAGATAAGACTTAACTTATGATAAATGTAGAGATGTGGGACTAGAGAGACTATGAGATGTGTTCCCAATAATACGGTGAGATGCCTATACGATATTGGGTGAAGACTACGAGGAAGGGGCTCACCCCTTAGGAAATATGGAGTGCAATCTAGAGGCAATCACTCGAGGGGTTCTAGATTATGCCACTATCAAAAATGTTCCACTAGATTGGCATAGACATGCTCTCAGAGTCTTTGTGAGACTGCGTCGATTGCTAGGGCAAGTGATCAGAGCAGTCTCGTGCTATCATGAGCACCATGCAGTTTTGATAGTTTATCTACTCTTTTACACATTTTGTAGGGTTTTAAAGCCAAATGTTTGAGAACACTCTATTTTTTGACATTTTGTTGTAAACATTGAGGAAGATGTGATATATATATATGCAATTTTTATTTCTACTTATGCGTTTATAACATGATTCAATTTTTACAAATGACGTAAATGTCTATCAAGGACAAAATTTGCTAATGCATCACTTAATGTATTTAAATTATGTCGAATATGATGATATGTAATGTAATCAAAATTTATTTCCAGCAAGGTAACACATAGATACATATGCAATATTTATGGATTTCTTACTAAGTAATGATTTCTTAATTGTAACACAACTTGTTGTGAATCCAACTTGACAACTATATCCCTAATTCAAAGAGAAACTGCTTCTCACAAGAGTTCAAAAACTCCACTTTATTCAAAAATATTATTGGTTCTTCAAAAAAGCAGGATACCTTGTAAGTTAATGAGCTCATCATTAGGGTCATAGAGTACCCATCTTGTGGAAGAGAGGTTATGTGTGGTACAATAAGCACCATCAACAAAACCAATGTAATGACTTGATGACATATCCGAACCTTGTTTTCAAAGAAAAAAATAGATGGCTATGGAAAGGGTTCTTTTAGGACAGTGAGAGTCTCTTTCAGCATGCGATTAACATCAGATCATCGGTGACAATCCATAGTCTAACGATCCTCCTCACAGATGAGGCAAGGATAATTCTGCCTTCTTCGAGAATCATCATCAACAGAAGATCTAGGAGGGTTTTGTTTTGGGGCATCAACTTTGGCCTTACCTTTTGATGAGACCAAGTATTGTAGCAAGAAAGATGCAACTCGTGGAGCTACCAGATTTACTTTTTCAACCTAGGGTTTGTACAAACTTCGAGGTGACAGTGTTGTATACACAAGTGAAATTGATATTTCTACCTTTTGTTATTGTTCAAGTGGAAAGAGAGCACTATTGTTTTCAGGTCAGACTTCCACGGATTTAGAAGAATCTTGATTACTAATCAAAGAAAGAGGAATCTACTCTAAGAGAAATCTTGCCTATTTCAATAAGGAAAATGACTTAAATACTATGCTAAAAAAACACCATTCGTTAACAAACTGCTGAGAAACTATGCTTTACAAGAATGCCAAGCTAACATGTATGAAATGCTATTGTCCTAAGCATGGATGTTCAAAACACCAAACACCACTATTGTGCATGTAAAAGACTGAATATATTTGTTGCTTCCTTTTTATTATTTTTATGAAAAATCAACTGTGAACCCTAATCTCTTTTGATGATATGACAGGAGGATTATGGATGTTGGAGAATGGTTGGGATGTTTGGGAGACCCTGAGGTATGCTTGTGTTGCTTCCTACATGTTTTGCTAAATTTTGGCCTCAAAAGAGGACACTACAGGAAAACCTCCTCGATGTACTAAAAACCTACAGGATTCCCTGTATTTCTACAAGATATACCAGAGAGGAGAATGATTGGTGCTAGAGGTGATTGAATGCTTAGGGAAGCTGGCTGATAGGTGTAATGGAGTGAGAAAATTCCTAGGGTCAACCATAACTCAAAACCAAGGTTAGGAGATGCTTAGGTTTCCTCAACATGCCTGGAGGAGTTTCTATGTAAAATGATGAAATTGATGAAGGTCTTGTTGGAAGCAAGGAATGATTATGGATGGATTAAGATGGAAGGTGGTTTCTCGCTATGGGATATCTCTCTACTAATGAAGCAATTTCTTTACATCAAACATTGTTATTTTCCAAGAAATCATGTAAACAAGAAGAATTATAATGAGCTATAAAAACAATGTTTAATGAGCTAACTCTCTATTTCATGCATGAGGAAAATTTCAAAATGAAATGGAATTATTGGTGATATATATTGTAATACTAGAGATGGAAGATATGGTAGTTAATTCCTACACTTGCAAACTTATCAAATTCTAGTTCAAGTACAGTAAATCCTAAATTTGATGAGAAAATAGAAATGTGTCATTTTGGGGCTGCATAGGGGTCCTTTCCTCAAATCGTGATCCTTGAAGGAAGAGGTGAGGTTAAGACACCTACTAGCATCTTTGTGATTCTTTTTTCCCCTTGTAGCCTACTAGTGAAGTAGAGAACAAATGGAAACAAACTAATAAAAAATTAGTCAAATCTACATTGCCTGCAATGAAGTACTTCTAAGAACATTTTAATCATGAATCTATGAAACCAATGTAAGCATACAAATACAATAAGAGTAGCCTTTCCTTCTAGGGTTGGGCCCTAACCAAAGAGATTCATCCATGTGAGTTAAATCAATACTTGACCATAAAAAAACTAAATCTCATTAACAAAACAGAAAATTCCATAGCAATGTCTTCCACAAGTCTAGAGCTCAAAAATAACCACTGTTTTTAAAAAATAAATTCGAATCCTAGTGAGGGTCTAGGCCTATTTCTTATAAAATTGAAGTCCCCAATGACTTTCCTTAAATCTAGGGAGGCTCGACTCCCAAACTCAAGATCAACTAAGTCTTTGACTATCACTTGCTCGACTGCCTTTAGATCTTCATGACTTGGCTGCTTGTACTCTATGTTGGTGCGATTAATGGAGGAATATTTAGATGAGGGAGGAGTAAATGAGGAGTATTTACCTCCTACAATCTCTCTTCCTTGTCCCATTTAGTCTACAAAACTTAATCTTGCCAAAATTCCTCGATTTTCTATTTCAAACCTACATCCAATGCATATTAGTCCACTAGGCATAACATCACACTTTAACCCATGTCATTAAACAAAATATAATTAGAAAATGTAATAAATTGTGAGAAGAGTTGATTTGACTAAGCTAGGAGGTGACTTAAGGTCCATATAGTTACCCAATGATCAGGTTAATCATGACCCCCATATTGAAGGTGTTTCTTAGCCTCTAACCAACTCAATCAATATCGATGTCTTTCATAGCTCTAGTGCCCTCCCTGACATCCCATGTTTATTTTGTGGTTTCCTCTTCTTATGCATAGAATCATACCTTCCTTTCTACCTCCTCCCACTACTTTCTCTCTTCCTGTTCCTTCTCTCCTTCTAACATTCCAAAGAGAAGTGGTGGGCTGAGTCTCAAGACAATCCAATTGAGTTTGAGCCTTTGGATGGTTTGTTTGTATGTGAGTGTCATGTTCAATGCTTCTCTAATCCTTTGAGGAGAATGGTACTCTCTGATTTTCAAATTATATGGCAAATTATTCCATCTCCTTTGGAAATATTGCATGCTATCATCCCCTAATAGTCTGAACATATCCCCAAAATCTGTAATTGCTTCCTCTGGGCCAGGAAGATACCTAGATGCAAGTTGAGGATCCTTTGCAATTAAATTATATGTTCTAATGACATCCATTGGATTGGACTAACTATCTCTTATCATGAGAGGCACACTTTTTTCCATTGCCAATATATTCTTCATTTCTATAGCCTTTGCTTCCTCATGGTCATCCATGATGCCAAACCCACCAACTATAAATCCCCCAGCTTTTGATTAGGGTCTCATACATTAATATCTGTTAAAGCCATGTTATGCAACTAGAGCTTAGACATCTTATCCATATACTCTAATGTACTTTTGTCACAGAGATCAATGGAATATCTATAATCTTTGTATGGCATAGTGCCTGTCTATGCAAGGGTCTTGATTTAGAACAATAGCCATTGTTCCTTAAGGTACAATACATAGGACTTAGTTGGCATCGTGCACTGGATGGATTCCAAAGATAGAGTGGCCATGGATAACGAATGATTCTTTATTTCTTGTATCTTTCCTTTGAACCATGCATTTTCATTATGGCCTCAATGTCCCTCTAGCTACCTAGTTTTCTACCCATCTCCTTGAGCTTTTCGTCCATGTGGCCAATGTCCTGCACTCCCTTGAACTTGGTAATGTACATCCATCTATGTGTTTTGTCTCTTTCTTCCTCAATCTCAAAGAATAATGGAATGGAAAATATTTGTGGAGACACCCTCCCCCTCTCAATAAATCCGTAGTAGGAGTCAAGGTTAGGTTGAGCACTAGGTTCCCTTAGTTGTGGGTCTTCTCTCCTTGTTTCTAGCTACTTAATTCCTTCCTCATCCAATTTTTAAGTTTCCTGTAGGTTCAACAGAGTTTCTTGTAGGACTACCTCTGCTTCTTGTAGGTCCCACTCTATCTCCTGTAGGATGTCTTTTCCTTTAGATTAGGTGGATCTAGTTATAGGCCTTCTCACATAGGTGATAGGAGGCTTAGTTGAGGTTTGTGCTGAGTATCGTTCTTATTGAGTTTTTATAAGAGGATCCATCTTCTCCTGCTATTTAGGTGAGTCCTCAATAGCAACGGGAACCTTTGATGGAGTTTGGGGTTTTCCTTGCCTTATCTTGAACCTTGCTTGGAGTTTGGACTTTTCTTGTTCTAAAGTATAAGGGGGTTTTCCTCTGTTGTTTTCCTTCTTATTTGGTACGGGTGCTGAGGGCATTGAGGGCAATTATTGTCTCATTCTGAGTGGGTTCTAGACACACCCTAGGTGACTCCTCCTTGTCTTTTTCCTCTTCATTTCCATTTTGATTCTCAACTTTGTATTTCCCTCTTCCTCTCCTTCGAGATGCTCATCTTGTTTATTAATGTCCTCCTTAACATCTTCCTCTATTTCTGCATCACCTTCTTTCTCTCTCTTCCTCTTCATCCTCATCTATATCCTATTCATCCTTCTCTGCTTCTTCTCCAACTATTTTAGACTCTTCTCTGTCTTTTTCACTCACAGTAGGGCTAATATCATATGTGAGGGCTTTGATATCCTCATTTGTCCACATGTCTCTAAAAATTTCCCATTGGATAGGAATTGTGAGGTTTTGGAAGGCATCTTTTATATAATTCTAAGTAACCCATGGTGGGAAAACTATTGGTACTTTCCTTCCTACACCTTTATGCTTGTATCTATCAGTGATTGCAAAAGGGAGTATGTTACACTAAGCATATGGTAAGGAGGTGTTTCTACTCCAAACCTCAATTCTTCAAGCACCCTAAAGTGATAACCATAAACCACACTATACCTACCTTCACATGATATGTATTTTATAAGGTGGTATCTTACCTCATTCCACGGGTATGGTAGGCTTGTTCTCCTTACTCCATTCTTGTGTTCAATTTGCTTCTCTCCCAATAAAAAGAATTTCCTTTTGGCAGTTTGGATATTACCCTTGTCTTCCTTTCTCCAATGCACCCCTAGGGGAAGTGTGGTAATTCTGGTTATGAGTTTAGGGGAGAACTCTATGGAGGGGCCCCTCACAACAATAGTGACATGGGTTCTTGTTAGTGTAATGATGGAGAGAGAAAAATCTCGGGCTACTTCATCATCATGCCCGCTTAATTTCTCAAAATACGCTATCCAATTATGCCCAGGGAAGATTTCTACCAGAGGATGATGTTGGTGAATCCTCATAGTGTTGATGGGCTTCCTTTGAATAAATCCCCCTATGATTTTATCTCATGAACTTTGACAGGAAAAGATGTATAATACAAATTTTAATGAAGGAGGAAATGGGACTACAATACTTGTGGAACTATTTGCTTACAAAACTATCAAATTCAATCAAATTGGGAAACAAGATATTTCTATTCGTTTCACATGGAAAAATGGAAGGAAATGTAGAGCCTACCTCCTTATGGTGCTTGTTGTAGCCAACCTCTATGTTTCCTTCTATGAAACTGCTCACTCCCAATTGTGTAGAATGCTTGATTCTGTCATGTAGGATTCCCTATGTGATCTTATCGGAAATCCTACGCACAATAAAGATGGTTTTTTTCTCTTCCGTAGGTTTCTTGGGTATGAGAGCAACTTTTCTAGAGTGATCCTCAAGAATATGAATGCATGAGTGCATGAGGATAAACGTTTATTTGCTCTTATCGTCGAGTTCAGTGAGGTGGTGTGCTAGCACCTGAGGTATGTTTTTTTTTTCATTTTTTGACCATTGGTCCCCATTACCACATCATCATTCCCCTCTCCTCATAATCAACTCCCACTTTCGACATCTGTAGCTCAACTACTTCTGATGTCATTCTTTTCTCTTTGACTTGACAGTTGCCACATGTGTGGGAACTAACTTTTTTATCCTCATTGACTCAAAGAAGTTGGCCAGGTTAACTGTCCACCTTTCACTTATAAACCAACTCGTGCACAATCTTTACATATTTTAATTAAATTATGTAAATGTGACAGTGAAGTGAGATACTTGCATACGGTGCTAATACCTTGCTGCAATTTTTTTAGGACATGATGTGCTTGTTGTGTGTCGGTTGCATGTTATTTCTCACTCTTTGTTGATTTCCTTTATGCACAGGTACTTGGTGTTCAAGATGAATGTGTTCAAGATGAATGTGCTGCTACTACTCTCAAGCTTCTTCTACCCTTGGATCTTCATGTTGGAAGCTTGCCTCAACATATGAATTTTATTCTGTGGGATAGGTAGCTACATGATTTCCTACAGGATGTGTTGTAGTTACTTCTCCCTCAAAATTTTTAATTGTTTCCACTGCTGGGACTTGAGGATGATGACATGGATAGAGAGGAGGCCTAGAAGCATGAATAATGAGAAATACACTCAGGTGCTGCCCTCCTCTGCTCTCTGTTTCATCTTTTCTCTGTGTTTCCTCTTCAAGACAGTGAATGTTTTGAAAACTGATTGTTATTTCTGATGGATGCAGGGGTGATTATGGTGGAGAGTGGTATGGTAATGAATTTGTGATGTAGGGTTTTCTATTTTTGGACATGGGAAGGTCATTTCCTGGCCCTAGGGTTACTCACTTTAGGATTCTGAAGCCACTATAATTACTACAAGATCATTTTGTAGGTTTTTAGGGGATCTTATAGGTTTACAAGGAATACTTTAGGTTTAAACGGAATCGTGTAGAAAACATAATACCCTTGCAAATTAAGGCAAGTGAGTGAAAAAAATGAAAGGAATGGTGGAATGATGAAGGATAATGAATGGGTAAATACAAATATGAGTGGAATAGGTCCCTCTTTTATTCTCCTTTACTCTCTGATTGTCCTCCTACTGACCTCGAAACAATTTTTCATGATTTTTGTTTTCTCTTTTTCCTTTTCAATTTTTTTTTTTGAAAACAGTTAGTGTGCCTCCAAGAGGTTTTCATTCTAGTTGCTTTCCCTCGGCACCTCAGGAGAGGTTTTCACCTAGATATATTTTTATTTCCTTTTTTCCTTTTTATTTTGGACACCATTGGGCCACTACCATAGGTGTTCAACCTGATAGTGGGACTGAGGTGACTAATGGAGGCTTTCACCGGGGTCCCTATTTTTCATTTTTCTTTTCTCAGTGACTTGCCAGGGCAAGAGCTAAAACTTGCTCCACCACCATCACTATTTTATTGATACCATCAATGAACTCTTGCCTTGACCATGTTCTCTTGTAAATATTCGTTATGTGCCCATTAACATGTAAAGGAATGTCCTCCGCATATATGGTTCTCATTTGCACTGAACCAGTATGATGAATCATATATCTATATCTGGAATCATACAATAAGGCCTAATCACCTTCTTGAAATTATTTATCTTTGATGTTCCTATCATCTTAGATATTCCTCTGAATTTGAGTTACCTCTATGTACAGGAGGGCCTATGTTTTGAGCTCATCTAAGCCATTCAACTTGAGTAATATCTCTTTTTTTTCATTGCTGAGATCTAGATCTAGTTGGGCTACCATCCTCAATGTGCTATACTCAAATTCAATGGACAATAAGGCCTTTTTCCTAGATACCAATTCCTAGGGTGTGAATCTAGTGGTGGTCTTCCAGGTGGTATTATAGGCTCAGGTGGCTTTAATTACTTTATCTACCTAATATCTCATG
>APFE030091830.1:745-52533 GCA_000404065.3 Pinus taeda
GCTAAAAGAAAATTAAGTTATTATAAGAAGGTCATCAACCCCACCCTAGAAGATCAAAAGTATCTCTCTATTTTAACTAGCTCAAAGAAGAAAATTAATATAGCAAAGATTAGAAGTAATTCTCATGAGCTCCATTGTGAAATAGTTCATTGGGCAGTTCCTAAAACACCATGGATGGAAAGGATCTACCATATATTGGAGAATAGGAACATCAACGATCAAAACCACTTCCTCTTAGAGTGCCAGGCTTACAACCACATTAGATCGCAGTTTCACAATCTTTGTTACAATACTGACCTTCCTAGCCTTTTACAATGTCAAAATTATAGTGAGCTTGGGAGACTTCTCTCCAAGCTTTTTGAGCATAAGAATAAAATCTTAAATCAAAAAAAACAATTTGTTTCTTTAGGTCCGATAAACCAATGTTTGGTCTCAGTGAACGTTAACCATCATCATCATCATCATCAATAAAATATTAAAATAATTTTTATAAAATATAATAAAATATTTTTAACAAGATAAATAAATGAAAAATTAATATTTATTTTCAAAATAGTTATACAAAATCATAATTTCTTTCTTATTTTTTAATTATTATAAATTAATACGCTGTAAGGTGTTTTTCTCTGAAACCAACTCCCCTCAGTGCACACTTGTCATCACTCTTTGTCGTTTGATCCATCGTTAGACGATTGCATTGTCCTACTCCATTGATTTAATTGCATCGATAGAGATGGTTTTTTGTCGCGCTTTGCGCAGATGTCGTTGTCTTATACAATTCATGTTATGTGTTTCATTGGCGAGGGTTTTCCCACATCCTTATGGAAACTACCCTATGCCCGTCCCCCTATGTTTCTTGACACTAGCCAGCCTGCGCATGCTCAATGAGAGAAGGGGGACTGGCATGGCTTTCCTTGCCATTCTCAAATGAAAATACAAGGAAAAAAATTAATCAAGCCTTTTAGGTCAGTTGCATTCTATGCCTTGTTGTTCTGGGGAAAAGGGGCAGATTTATAATCCTGTCATCCTAGTAGTCAAGTTTTATTTTTATTGTCGCAACTGTCAATGTGGGAGGTGTTTAATGATTTGTGTTACAGGTGAGGCTTTTTTCCTTCAGGTTTGAATGCCCAATTATTTTTTTAACTTGACTTGTGGTTTACCTTTGTTACCAATCTAACGTGCTCACTTCCCAACCAATCTCTGGTCAAGTAGATGGGGTAGTAAAGAGGACATTAAGGCTCTTTTCTCACTTTATCCCTTTCAACTAGGGTTCAAGAGTTTGTGCTCCAAAGCTGACTTAGCCTTCAAAACAGGTAACAAATCATTTGACAGTTGTATTCATTTTCAAAATAGGTAACGAATTATTTAACAGTTGTATGCATTGATGTTGTGCATGGCCACAACTATGATGATGGGGTTACAATCTTCCCTCACAATGTAGGGCTTGGAGCTACCAGGCAAGTCCAGTATTAACTTTTCTCGTTTCTCTTGATAGAAATGCTTTAAACTATTGAAGTTGGTTCAGTGATTAACTAGATGGCATAAAAACCCTTCATCTCTGGGAAATAATAGATAGTATGCCCTCATTAGGTTGAGAATTTATGTGCTTAATAAACCCTTGTTAGGGTATCTAGATGCAAAATATGTCAAAGGAAAAGGGATTTCATATGCCATTGTGGTTGTGGTTGAGATACCATCTTAGGCCTAATCCCTGAGCTTCCCTAGTTCAAAGTCAAAATCATTTAGGAAGCTTCATTTACAGCTTGTACCAATGTTTTATTGATGCAGGGATCCTGATTTTCCTAGAAGAATAGGAGCTGCTACACCTTTGGAAGTTCAAGCTACTAGCATTCAATATGAATTTGCCCCATATATTGGTGTAAGAGTCTTGTGTTGAGTGTTCTTGATGAACGTTTATTCAAATTGAGAGTAAAGTTTGGATTGTTTAGAGTGCTTTGTTTGGTGTGGACAGGTTTGCAGATATCCTCGATGGGGGTGCTGCTATGAAAGCTACAATGAGGATCCAAAAATTTTCAAGGCAATGACATAAATAATCTTTGGCCTACAGGGGCAGCCTCTTGCCAATTCCATGAAAGGGGTTCCCTTCCTAGTTGGACAGTCAGTTGAAAACC
The DNA here is from genome assembly GCA_000404065.3 of Pinus taeda. Lineage (NCBI taxonomy): Eukaryota > Viridiplantae > Streptophyta > Pinopsida > Pinales > Pinaceae > Pinus > Pinus taeda. The sequence continues at coordinate 2,878 of APFE030091830.1, forward strand.
TTGTGTTTTATTCATTTGTCCTTTCCCATAGAATATGAATTTCTTTGATCAATCAATTATGCCACCATTTGGCATTTACACAATTAGTGATCTATTCATGTCTGTCAGGTCAAATGTTGCAGCTTGTGCTAAAAATTTTGTGGGTTATGGCAGAACAACCAAGAATATCAATGAGAATAATATTGTAATCAGTTATAAAGGATTGTTGCACATCCACATGGAGGCCTATTTTGATGTCATTGCCAAAGGAGTATCCACCATTATGGTTTCCTGTTCTAGTTGTAATGGACAGAAGATGCACGCTAACAATTTTCTTGTTTCTTATGGTCTTAAGAAGCATCTTGGCTTCAAGGTATTATTGTTGTGTCTTCTTATCATTGGTCTTGGTTTTGTATTTTTACCTTTTCAAGAATTTATATCATGTAGAACATGCAACCGGTTAGTTTAAAATGATGCCTTCTTGTATTGGTCACAGGGCTTTGTTATTTCATATTGGTAAATTATTGACAACATAACTAACCCACCTGGTGCTAATTATTCTTTGTCAGTTTTTCACGGTGTGAGTGCAAGGATTGACATGGTACTGTATTTCTCTCTCACACTAGACAATGTTCCAATTTTCAGGAGCCTTGATTAAATAACGTTCATGCCCACCTGACCTTTTCTAATGGAAATTTGTTTGATATATGATGGTTCCCTACAATTTCAAAGACTTTATTAGTGACCTGTCTTCACAAGTAAAGAGTATTTTGATCCCCGTGACTAGAATAAATTATGCATTTAGACGAATATTGAGAGTAAAATTCACATGGGGTTATTTGAGCATCCTCTAGGCAGTCTGAGCCTAGCCAACCAACTTGGTAGCAAGGTGAACTCTTAAGTGTATGATGTTTTTTTTGTTCGTTGAAAGATTGTTTTGGTGAATCACTAATACCTAAGAGTGTTATACTCTAGGTGTTGTCCTCTATACAAAAGTAAAAACATATATCCATAGTTGTGTTTCTATTTGTTATTTTAAGATTTTTACAGCCTAACATTCTCTTTATAGTATATACCACCATATGTTGGAAGAGGATATGCAATTTCACCCATGTGTTGTAATGGTGGTGATGTAGTAGTTCTCTTTAACTTGACCACTAAGGAAATGACCTTGTACTTTATACTTGTTGATGAAAAAATTTGTTAAGGTTACTTCTAATGTTGTTTACGATAATGAATATGGCCTTATTTCCTTTTCATGTGTCTTTTTTTCTATAATTGCTATATTTTCCCTTCAAAGGTTTTTTTAAGATCTTTATCATTGTTTTTAAATTGATCATTCATCTAATTAATTAATAACAACTGATGAAATTTAGTAAGACTTGGTAAATAGATTCTTCTCCCATAGGAAACTAGCATAGTCTGAATTTAAAGGCTAATCGAAACTGTAATATGAATCTCGTTTGAGCCTATATACAGACACAGTTAGAAAACATACACAAAACATGTAGATAACTGTCGAGATCCCCTTTTAGTGTTATTCCATTATCAATGAATAAAAAGCTGCTAGAAAATTTCATATGCAGAATTTTATGTAGCATAAATAAAACTAAAAGTCTCTAATATTGATACAGATTTGTACATTGTGGCAGATGCTCTTAGCAGGTGGATACAGGTAAACCACATAGCACCTATGAGCTCTTATGGGTCACACTTACAAGATAGGATCTTGCAACCAGGTTAGCATGATGTCAGGTATAGGGAGATTGTGCACAGGTTGTAGCAGAATTCAGGTAGTGGTACAGGTGGTGGTATAGGTATAGGTACAGGTGGTGGTATATGTATAGGTACAGGTAGTGGTACAGGTAGAGGTGCAATTGAATAGGATATAGACTATTGTCTCATGACAAATGGAGTGGTTAGATTTACGGACAGGATATATGTGCTAGATAATAGTGAGCTCAAAAAGGTGATATTGATGGAGTTTCCTGCAAAACCATATTTAGGTCACCTAGGTTATCAAAAGGCGTTGACAACAGTGAAGAAGTATTTTTATTGGCTGAATTGGAAGAGAACATAGCATATTTTGTGGCTAGGTGCCTGGACTGTTAGCAAGTAAAAGCATAGTGTAAGCATCCAGGTGGACTGCTACAATCGATTGTGTTTCTAGAGTGGAAATGGGAGTTCATTTCAATGGAATTCATCGCAATTTTTCCAAGGACAGTGAGACAACATGATTCCATCACTATAGTGGTGGATGGGTTGACAAAGGTAGCGTACTTCATTCCAACGAAGTCTACATTCTCAGTGAGTGATGTAGCACAGATCTTCATCAAGGACATGGTCAAATTGCATGGAGTTCTGAAAAGGATTGTGTCAGACAAGGATGCAAAGTTCACTTCCACATTTTGGAAGAATTTATTTGCAGGGTTGGGTATAGAGTTGGCCTTTACTATGACTTATCATCCACAGAAAAATGGATAGGCAGACAGGGTCAACAGGATATTGGAGGACATGTTGAGGATCTATGTGATGCATCAATGTTAGAAGTGGGAAGAGTACCTTCCACTGATAGATTTTGTTTATAATAATGGGTACCAGGATTCACTGAGGAGGAGTCCCTTTGAGGCATTGTATGGGTGTAGTTTTCATACTCCCATCAGTTAGAGTGATTTAGTTAACAGGGTGTTGATTGGACCAGACATGTTGGTAGATGGGGAGTGAGAAATGGAGGTGATCAATAAGAATTTGAAAGTAGCACAAGATAGGAAGAAGATTTATGTAGATCAGAATAGGTTATTCAAGGAGTTTTAGGTTAGGGAACTGATGTACATGTGCATCAAACCGAAGAAGTGTTCCTTGTGGATTGAAACATGTGCCAAGCTGGCATCCTGATTTTATGGACCTTTGAGGATTATTGAGAGAATTGGGCAAATATCCTATCAACTTGTGTTACCTCCGACAATGAAAGTCCATAATTGTTTCCATGTGTCATTACTTAATAAGTATGTTAAAGATGTTGATCATGTGATTGATTGGTCTGTAATGCAGGTGGAGCCAGAAGGAGAATTCTAGTTGGAAACACAATGTATTTTGCAGAAAAACATGATCATTCTCCGGAATCGAGCAATCAAGTAGGTTAAATTGCAATGGAAGCACTTTGAGGCTAATGAAGCTACATGAGAGATGACAGATCATATGCAGGATATGTATCCTTCCTTATTCGCTAGTTGAGCAGATGTTTTGGTATATGTTTTTGGTACTTGTTTTAGTGATGTTTGGTATATGTACATATGTATATGGATGTAAATACCACCATAAGTTATGTTATATAACTCCAATAAGCGGTACAAGTGTCATTTCATTATCATGCTATATTTGTTATGTTGTCATGTTGGTTTTCTTCTCAGCAAAATGATCATTGTAAACACTGCAATGAGCTAAGTTATAAATCTCCATGGGAAATATGTTTTGCTTACAACAACCTTGTTGGTTATATGTATCATTGAACACTGAGGATGATGTTATGCTAAAGGGGAGGATTTTGTAACATCCTTAGTGAAAATTACATGAAATAAAAGTTAATAAAGGAAAAATTATAACCACGGTTGATGGGACACTTATTCCAAAATGAATGTTGGGCAAAAGCATAGTGATGTGCATCACTTGTGGTTAATTAATGGCTAAGGAAATTGGCAAAGGAAATGGAAAAGGATTTGGAAAGGAAAAGTGGCATTTCGCCACATTTATTTATAAAAATAATGTAAATTAGGATAAAAGGGATGTGAAAGGTCAGATGTTGCATGTGAGGAGGAGAATGAAGGAAACTGATGGAAAATGACGAAAATACAAGCATCATTAATAAAAAGGATTCTAAGGATGAGTTCATGGATTTTGTCAGTTTAGTTTTGGATCTCTCTGTTTGTTATCTCTCTTATACTCTTGGACACTTAGAGTTTTCTTGGAGAATTCTTGGAGGACATTAGGATCAGTAGCCACAATGATTTTTGCTTGTAGGTACAGAGTTTCATATATGTTTTCATCACTAGTGTTGGAATGCATGGAATATGCATGTGGTTTATTGGTCATGATTTGTCACTAGCATGGAGGATTGCCTAGATTGATAGTGGATTTTTCTAGCCTTTCCATTTCTTAGATAGCCATTGTTTTATGGGTTTATTTTTTTGTTTTCCTGGTTGGTTCTCATGATTCCTTTAGCTTGGATTGAGTTAGTAGTTCCTAGAGCCATGGTTGGACAAACACTTTTGAGCCTTGTAACAACTTCGGTTGAGTTACTAATCCTGGAGCCTTGGTTGGACAAACGGTATAGAGCCCTTGGTGGGTCAAGTTACTAGTCCTGGAGCCTTGGTTGGACAAACGCTATAGAGCCCGACAACTTCTATGGGTTGAGTTACTAGTCCTGGAGCCTTGGTTGGAACAAATGTTGTGGATCCTTTGAAGGCTTGGCTAGAGACCAATCTGGTGATGGTTTTGTGATGTGTGACAATGAGGTGGAATCATTGTTTAATGGGTTGAGGTGGTTTTGCCTCTGGATGCCCTGGATGGTTTTGATTTGTGTGTTTTATGAGATCCCACATTCATGATTGGAATATAGGATAGGGGTAACTAGCTGAAGAGATTTTTCGCTTAGCCATGTCTACGGTTGGGTGGTTCGTGGAAGTCCCACAACTGGATGACCTTTGCAACAATAATATGAGGTTATTTATCCTTGTTATTTCATGAGTATTATATTGGTTTATATGTGGATTATGTGGCTATGATTTACATGCTATTTATGTTGATATTATGTTGGTTATGAATATGTATGGCTCTCATCATGATTTTACTTGTATATGTATGAACAATGTATCTATCACATAATCGATGAAATTGAAACTAATGTGTTGTGGTATCAATTCTTCTTAGTGATTCTCATATGAGTATGAGACCCCTATGTTTAGATATATTTTTTACACCTATAGATTACATATTTGTGATATGTTGGACCAAATGCATGTCATGGCTAGTAGGGGTCTAGTCAAGGGCTTGTTCAAGTAATTGCATTTGTATCATCATTCCATTGTTACTTTTCTGTTATAAAGGTGTCATTTATTTATGCGTAGTGACTTGGGCTCTCAACCTGAAAAAGTGGCTTAAATCCCTGGGACACAGGCACAACAATGGGGAGAAATGTCCTAGATGCTGGCATACCATGATGTGGGATCGTCCAGAGCCTTTTGGATGCATGCATGCCCATACCAAGGGAGCATACATGAGTGTAATGGCCTAAAAACTCAGTGGGACCTAGGGGTTAGTTACCTGAGAGGTGGGATGGTTCCTAGGAGTCTTGTTGCTGATGTAGAAGGTTTATATCATGTGTTTCCATCGGTTCCACTAACTTAAGGTTGTTAGAAAATTATATATATTACGGAGCAATGGAACACATAAAATATTGCAGAAATATAAACACAGAAAACGCACAAAACAAGAGAGACACAGATATACGTGCTTCACCCAGTTTGGGCTACGTCCACCTCGAACAGCCAATCCTTCCTTTCTATTATCCAGCAAAATGAAGAGACACAACCTACAGCAAAGCCGCTGTAATATCCTCTGTTTTCTCTCACAGTCTCACTTCTCTGTTTCTCGCTCACCCAGGATACACATCTATCACCGCCTCAAATACAATGCCCTCATACAAAGAGAGGGGTTGCCTTCTAGGGTAAAAAACCCTAAACTAAACATAAGTTCTACCGTCAGATCATCCGCCTAATGAACGGCTCAGATTGACTAGAAATTACTATACTTCTACAAGGCAAATTTACATATTTTTTTAGCTTTGGGGGCACTGCCCCTGAGCCCCCTCTGGGGGACCGCTAGCCCCCAGAGCCCCCAGCCGGGGGGGGATCGGCCCACCCAGACCCCCGTGGGGGGGACAAGTCCCCCCCGCGTGGAGGGGTGTACAAAACTTCCTGGGGTATACATCCGGCTGAAACAAAGACCTCTAAACAATCATGCTCCACACACAACAAAGGTGGCTTAGGAGGTCAAATCATATCATAGTAACTTCTCGTCACATGGTGACCCTAGTTGGTCAGTTAGTTGGGTAGATGTGGGAGGAGGGTGTTACATTATTAACGACTAGTTGACCAATCTTAGTGTTACCAAGATTTTTAGGTATCAACCTATTTTTCTATATATATTTTTGTACTTTCAACTGGAGAAATTTTCTAGTATTCAACAACAAAAAAATGATCTAGGTGCAAATGTGCTTTCTGTAATTCACTGGACTTCAATGTTGAGGAAGCATTCAAAGGAGTTTTCATTTTGGATTTAGTTAATCATTTTTTATCAAACTCATTCAACCATATTTATGATGTATCACCAGCAAGAGTATTTCCAAAGATCAAAATAATTTTGGAGTTCAGTGAGGGAATGACATTAAGGGATTGGTATTTATTATATAAAGACTTTACTAAAAGCAGAAGGTGTGGATTTGAATTGGCTCCTTATAGGACTCAAATTTTCTTCATATGAGAATTTTTGCATTGGATTTTATCAAACAAAGTTTAAGTGTGGATCAAATTCATTTTGTGTCCAAGAAGCACCCTGCTCTTTTCAAACTATAAGTAGACATTGAACAATTTTCGGTTAACACTAGAGAAATAAATCAGGACATTGAAATGATGTTGCAGAATATGGAATTTTCATAGGTGGCGTTGGGAATTATGATCCTCATGGTATTGTTTCCATTAGAAGAGTTGAGAAAGGTAAAACTCCTTATAAACATTTGCTAAGGCAAGAGGTGGATAATTTTTCCAATAAGGAGATTTAAGAGTAAGATCCTATGATAATTTCATGGGTAAATATAGGAGCATATTATCCTTCAGATCTAGGTATAATGGAAACTCCATAGAAAAGAGAGAGGGAACTAAAAAGGGTATTTTCTAAATACACAACAATCAACCTCTAAATGAGAAAACATAGAGTACAGGGTATAGAAGAGGAAAATATTAGGGGAACCAGAGGTATCAATCATAGAAGCTACATCAAGTGAGGATGTCACATCAATAAAGTCTATTTCTAATACGAAGTTGCTACCATATGTTGTTTTAGATCTAGAAGAATCATCATCTGGTTAGTCACCTATCACATCTCCTATGTATGAGAACATATTTTCTTAGTTTATGAAAATCAAGAAAATAAATACAAAACTAAGGTAGGAGTATGATAATGAAATTTTGAATCATGGCACAACCTCGCAAAGTAGATTATTGGGAACCTTAGATTATGAAAAAGGACAACATCAAATGGAAGTTTTAGAACCAAAATCTCAGATGATTAAAACTGCGAAGGATTACAAAGCTGCCAAACTCACTGTTGACCTAAAGAATAATCATGTGGTTGATATGATGAATTTCCATAGGAAAATATAGGAGATGTTCTGTATATCTTTATCAATCTTAGCTGTTAATTTTGCTAACCTGGAGAATTTTATAAGTAAGGTGGCCAATCAACTAAAGGAAAATATTTCCACTAGGACCAAGAAAATGTAGATTGAAAATACAGAGAACATTGTAAATAAATCTAGGTGTATATCCAAATGACTCTTTCCAATTACATTAGTAAAATATGGGGACACAAATATCCAAATGTTGAGGAAATATCTGAAGATGTCAACTCAGGAGCATGTTCAAACTATAGATTTGGAGGCAATGCAAAGGGAGAATGAACAATTACTTTGATCATAGAACATGAAAAATATTTTGAAAAACTAGAAATATAGGTTGAAATATTATTGAAATAAAAAATTGACCACACATGTGTAATGACCGTTTGTGAGACAACTATGATTGAGGCATATCCTTCAGAGAATTCGTTGAAACAATGTCAACACTCAACCTGAATGATTAAGAAATTAACAATCTAAAGAAGAGATTATAGTTCAAGAGTGGTGCATTAAGTTAAGCACATAATGAATAGGAATAGAAAGATAGAATTCTTATCACCAAACTCAACCAAAAGGCTTCTCTACAAACTCAGATTAAATGGTATAAAAAATAATTCATTAGCACTAAGCCATTGATTGGAACTAGAAGGAATATATGGAAGAATTTTACTACATATATTTCAAAATTTTGGGAGTCTGTTGCGGTAATTGGTGAGGAAGTAGAATTATTAATGGTTAATGAAAGAAAGTTGTAGATCAAATTCAACAGGATTCAAGAAACAAACCTTAACTCACAAACAAAATAATCAAATTTTGTAATTCCAAAAGTAAAAGATAGCTCTTATTATTTGGGGTCAATGATAGACCCAACATGATAATGGAAACCAATATAGCCATTATTAAAATAAATTGTATACAATAAGTATTGGAAAAAAACAAGTCGGTTCAAAAGGAGACAAATTCATTTAATACCAAATTTAATATTTCAAAAGGAATGGGAATTCCTTCCTGTTGGAATGTAAGTGGAAGGTTGATACCTCTAGATGTATATAAATAAATACTATCTAAGTTTGGGACAAATGCTAGTAAGGTTTTTGATATGAAAGTAGCCTTAAAAGATGAAGAAATTGTGGATAAACTCACGGATGGCTTCTACATTCAATGTCAATTAAGATTGTTTTTCCTAGTAAGCCAACATATCAAAAATTTACTAATCTAGATATAGCTTATGGTAAAATGATACCATACAGTTATTCAATTGGATTTGATTGGGAGAAATTAGATAACTTGCTTCCATGAATCTCTAGACTACTACAACAAATTCTAAGAAATAAACACAAGTTGAAGTTCAAGATTGAGTTGAGAGATTGTATATTTTTGTTCTCATAAATACTGGTTTTTGTAATTTTTGTATAAAAGCTAGAAAGCAACTTGAATGAAGGTTGGCTTTTGGGGAATAAAACACTTGTAATTTGTATTGAAGCACTTTACTTTTAGAAAGCTTAATAAAAGGATTAATATTTCAGCATATGGTAGTTTGTTTATTATGTGAGTAATGCTTTTTTTTCGTAATATATTTATATGAACATTTTAAAATTATATGGAGCACCAAATAGGTTAAGTTGAGGATAAAGTTCGCTTAATTCCGTGGGAAATGTTATGTTTGACACCGAGATTAAAATATAAATAGTTTATTTGTATTTTCCCTCTACACTCATTGATTGTATCCCAAACTTCATATAAATGAGATATATTTTTTTGTTGAGCTACTGAAATGCTATTTTGTACACTTTCTTGCTATATCATATAAATAATATATCCAAGTTGAGTGTAAATGTTATCTGATATATTTATGCAATTTGTATCATCATCTTTAGCTATTTGTGTCTTTCATGGTTGAATGTTATCCTTTCGGTTAAGCTTTTGGAGTGATTGTGTTTTACATTTTAAAGAAATGATAGAGACCATTATCAACCATCTTTTAGAAACCCCCACATCTTGATGTCTTGACACAATTTCCTAGCCAGAAAATGTCTACAAGAGACAACAACTACTAACAAAAATGATGGTTCGAAGCTCAATAATACTTGGAAATTTGTAATTAATAAAGACAAAAGAAAGCTCAATACTTGCTTCCTTTGGTTAATTCATATCATTTCAATGCTTATATATATATATATATATATATATATATATCCCTCCACCATGTAGCTAGTGATTCTTGATGATGGATTTTGTTTTAGAAGAGTAAAACAATAGATAATCAAATTGGATTTACAAATTACACAACTACAAGCCAGTAATATTCAAACATATCTATCAATAATTAAATATATATCATAAATATTTTAATATTATTAATATTGATTGAATATTCTAGTAATCATTTATATACAAATAATCAACTTAAATAGCGAAACAATTAAATATAAGCAACATGTACCAATAAATATAATTAATTAAAAAACATGGAAATTAATTTTGATTGAAATATATCAACTCTATAAGGCTCAAAACATATATTTTTTCAAGGGATTGGGAAGTTCAATTTTCAAGAGAATTATATGTACTCATGGGTCGATATGGTCTCTATGAGTATCTACATTTCACCAACTTCAACGTTAAGTGGTTTTATGATGAAGGAGCCTCCAACTAAAAGACGACAATTGGAATTGATTTCTTCTGCTGGACAGAAGAAGAAGTTTTTAAATTTTATTTTATTTTGTTTTAAGTTAAATTTGGGCTAAAATAGCCATTGTAATTTGCAATTAAAAGAATAGTTAGATTAGGATTAGTTAAAGTGTTGGGGATTAGTTTCAATAAATTACTCTGAAACTAAAAGACAATTTCTCAACCATATGGGAATGCTAGAAAGGTACAAATAAAACCAGACCCACCTAGGTGACGGCCTACCATCTTATGAAAGAACAATAATCAGAAATAATTGATTTGACAAACTATGTTTGTCAAGCATTTTACTATCATAAATTCTCTGTAATTATATGTGACATTCTCGACATCTTACTTAAGGCTAAATAGACTGTTAACCACATACTGAGTTCTATTTGATAACTGAACTAATAGCATAGGAACCAATACCATGAACCAAGATGCATTCAAATTAAACAAGGAGGAATAGTAAATTATATACAACGAATTGAACCAAGAAGGAACAGAGTATTTCAAATCAAGATTACAGTCGAAACAAATTGAGCGAAGACAACATTGCAAAGAAGATACCACAAGTAAATTTTACAAAAAATATTTTGATAAACATAATCTAAATTATTTTCATTTCAAAGAGTCAAATATAGACAACTTACTGGATGTAACATTGGACAAGCTCTAGACGGTATTGAACAACAAACCTAGCAAGGGTTTATAAAAATGTATGTATTATCAAATGGCTAGGTTCTACCCTGCTCACAAAACTCATAACGTATTCAAACAAACCCGAGACAAGCACAACACTACTCAAGAATATGATATGAAAAAAACCCTCTTGGGGTTTTAAGTTTTTTAATGCAACTAAACTACCAGTCACAAAGGAAAGGCCCTACCCTTTTCACACAAGGAGATTTGACCTCGAAGTTAGTAAGGAGATATCCAGGTTCGATGCCTGCAACCACAACAAAATACCCAAATCAAAAGGACAGAGAAATATGATTGATAGATAAGACTGCAAAGAGAGGAAGTGAAGAATTCCATTGATAACTTACCTAGAGAGACAAGTCATCGAACCAGAAGACGAGAGGACTAGAATAAGAAAGAGTAGGTCTCCATCATAGTGAGGTTACAAAGGGATTTTACCTACTCACCAAGGAGCCCAAAGATCAGTAAAACGAAGACAAGTGTTGATAGAAAAAAATAGAACAAAAGACTTACCTGTGCATGACCAAGACGAGGTGCTCAGGAGCGAAGCCGAAATCTGTTGAACATGCAAAAGATGGTTATAGAAGTCACATACAGGATTGTGGAAATCCGAGTAGAAGTTGAAGGATAATAGTAGCAAAATGAACAATGTTACCAAGCATGTGTGTCTCATGAAGACAATGACCCCGCAAAGAATAAGCCGAAGCCATTTCACACAGACATAAAACCTCCACAAACCACATGTGGTCATAGGGTCGAAACCCTCGCCCTCACATTTCTCTCAGGCCTTGCGATGAACAAGAAGAAATGACAAACAAACCCTAAGGACAAAAAACAAAGGTCTTTTAAGCGGAGAAATAAGCCCACAGAGTCAGCCTGAGATTGCATGAGTTTGATCGCTTAAGGGAAGGGTGTAGGTAGGTAGAATTAATCTCGAAATTAATTATAAGGTCCTTGAAGTACCAACACCGACAATATTAAATTTGTTGAAATTAAAATTTGCATCCTCGAGTTCCACACCAATTGTGGTATTAGAGCCAGGCTTCTCTTCTTTCAGTGAAGATGGAGGTAGGAAGAAGAGGTCAAGGAAGATCCATCATAGGAGTAGTAGATGAGGGGCTATGAGAAGAGATCAGAAATTTGTCTGCACGTTTGGTAGCAGTGGAAATAGGAAGGTGCAAAGATCTTGAATCTGGAGATGATAGTGAGGATGAAAATGCGGCAACAACAGATGGGTCGGAAGATGAGGGACCATAGATCAAACTGTTGAAATCAGTTTTGATGGCTAGCAGCAATCCAAGACCAGAAATTTATAACTATGATGGAAACTTGTCCACAGAGTCATTATTGGACTGGATAAGTGAGTTAGATAAATATTTTGAATATGAAGAGCAAGATGGTTGTTATCAAGTTGAAAGGACATGCATCACTGTGGTGGGATAGTGTGCAGTCATAAAGGAGGAGATTGAACAAACCACTAATCAAAAACTGGGACAGAATGATTGTGAAGATGAATTATGGCTAAAGATTACCAAATTACCCTTTACAGATAGATGCAGAACCTAAGACAAAGAATGATGATTGTAAAGGAATATACTGAAGAGTTTTATAAAGTAAATGTGAGAGTTGGGTATGTTGAAGATACCCCCAAGAATACAACGAGATTTGTAAATGGTCTACGAATGGAGATCCTAGACAAGATTAGTATTATTTCCCCTAAGACTATAAAGGAGGAATATCAAAGTGCTTTGAAGGCAGAAGAGAAGATTACCAGAAAGCAGAATGCAAAAAGAGGATGTGGTTCCGATAGAGGAAGAGGACAGTCCTTTGGAAGAGGTAGAACTACCAATAGCAATGAAGAGGGCAACAGTTTGAAGACTTTGGGACAAACTGAGAGGGAAGGTAATGCTAGAGGAGGAAGGCCATACCAATGTGGAAGAGGTAATGGCAGAGGCAAAGGAAATTCCTATCAGTGTTACAAGTGTCATAAATGGGGACACAGGTCTTTTGAATGTCCTGAAAATGAGCAAGCTGGACAGAGGGGAGCGTATGTTGCTCAACATGATGTAGCAGAGGCACTGCCATAGGAGGTGGAAAATGTGCTTGAAACAAGAGAAGCCTTGGTGTTGAACAAGGTTCTACTAAAACCAGCTAAGGAGGTAGTTGACCTGACACATAGGAAGGCACTGTTCTAGACTGTGTTCAAGTCACATGGAAAACGCTGCAAATTATTTATAGACCTTGGAGGTACTGATAACTTGGTACCTACTAAAATGGTGGAAAAGTTGGGTTTAAAGAAGTTGAAGCACCCGAATCCATAGAAGGTGTCCTGGTTGTAGAAAGGACACCAACTATTGGTTGATTAGTAGTGTGAAGTGGAGTTGCAGATTGGCAAGTACAAGGATAAGGTAACTTGCGATATTATGCCTATGGACGTGTGCCATATTATTTTGCGCAGACCATGGAAATATGGCAGAAAGGTTGTGCATGATAGGGAGAAGAATTGTTATAGATTTGTGAAAGATGGGATAAAGCATACACTAGTTCCCATGAAAGAAGAAAGTGTTGCATAAACTAGTGGGATAGAATCATTGCTGATAGGCGGAAAGGAGTTTTTGTGACAGATTGAAGATAATGAGGTAAACTATGTAGTTGTGCGGAGACTAAGAGTAGTATTGATACATACTGAAATTACTAATTTTGTTGTGGAGATACAAGACATGCTACAAGAGTTTAGTGATATTGTGGTAGATGATCTACCAAATAAATTACCACTGAAGTAGAGCATTAGTCACCATATTGATTTTATTCCAAGAGCTAGTTTTCCAAAGAAGGCTGCTTACCAGATGAGTCTGAAAGACAATGAGGAGATCATGAAGAAAGTACAAGAGTTATTGGATAAAGGGCTAATTCGGGAGAGTTTGATTCCTTGTGTTGTTCCGACCATTTTAACTCCCAAGAAGGGAGGTGAATGGTGGATGTGCACTAGTTCCTTAGCGATAAACAAGATTACTATTAGGTACATGTTTCCTTTACCAAAGATGGATGATATGATGGATTGTGTGAGTCGAGTAGTGTACTTTTCAAAGATACATTTGAAAAGTGACTCTCACCAGATTAGGATTCGAGAAGGTGATGAATGGAAGACATCTTTCAAGACCAATGAAGGCTTGTAAGAATGGTTGGTCATGCCATTTGGACTGAGCAATTCTCCTATTACATTCATTTGTTTGATGAATGAGATGTTGAAAGAATTTATTGGCAAGTTTGTGATATTCATAAGACGAAGGAAGAACATTTTCGACATGTCAGGTTTGTGTTAAAAAAATTGTAGCAAAATAAATTGCTGATAAATTTTAAAACTATTATTTTTTCAAGAAAGAGTTAATTTATTTTGGATTTGTGATTTTGGAGAATGAGTTGAAGATGGATCCAGAGAAGGTTGCATCCATAGTTAGCTAGCCATCTCCTAAGAGTTTGTTTGAAGTAAGAACTTTTCATCGACTGGCGAGTTTCTATCGTAAGTTTATTAAAGAATTCAGTGGAATTTTTGCATCTATGATAGATATTGTTAAAAAGGAAAATCATCCTTTTCATTCGACAGAGTCGGCTAAGAGGAGTTTTTAGCTGTTGAAAAAGAAAATCACTAAAAAACTAGTTCTAAGATTACCAAATTTTAACAAACTTTTTCATGTTTGTTCTGATGCTGATGGCACAACCATTGGTGTAGTACTCAGCCAAGAAGATAAGCCAGTAGCCTATTTCAATGAGAAGTTAAATGAGAGTAGACAAAAGTACACGTCTTATGATGAATAATTTTATGCAGTCATCCAAGAACTGAAGCATTGGAGACATTATTTACTGGCTAATGAATTTATCTTGTTTTCAAATCATGCAACAACACAAGATGAATAATAAGCATGCGAAGTGGGTGGAGTACTTGCAGAGTTTTACGTTCATTTTGAAACACATCAGTGGTCAAGCCAACAAAGTGGTAGATGCATTAAGTAGGAGAAGTTTGATATTTCAAGAAAGCGCAGTACAAGTATTAGGATTCGAACATCTTAAGGAATTGTATGAAATGGATGCAGATTTTAAGGAAGCTTATGAAGCTTGCTAAAATCCACTGTGAGAGACAATAGTCCATGGCTGGAGTATAACATGCAAGAGGGATTGTTGTTCAAAGGAGGACAATTGTGTATTCCATAATTTTCTATGAGGGAGAACTTGATCCAGGAAAAGCACAATGGGGGTTTGGTGGGACATTTTGGCATAAACAAGACTTTGGATTAGTTGAGCCACTTTTACTATTGGCCAAGGATGTGCAAATATTTGCAGAGATTCATGATCAAATGCAAATTGTGTCAGCATGCAAAGGGACACCTCCAGAATGAAGGGATGTATATACGCTTGCCCATTCCAAACAGACCATGGGACTCAAACAGTTTAGACTTTGTCTTAGCTCTGCTGAAGACACAGTGGGGATTCGGCTCCGTCATGGTGGTGGGGGATCATTTCACCAAGATGGCACATTTCATTCCATGTAGAAAGACAAGTGATGCCACAGATGTAGTGCACTTGTTCTTTTCAAAGATAGTCAAATTACACGGCTTGCCTAAATCCATCATCTTAGGCAGGGATGTAAATTTCACAAGTCATTCTGGCGAACCTTGTGGAAGGAGTTAGACACCAAAATGAACTTCAACTCAGCTTATCACCCATAAACAATTGGGAAAACTGAAGTTGTGAACAAGGGTCTAGGAAATCTACCAAGGAGTCTGGTTAGTGAAAATTCCAGAAAGTGGGATCGTGTTCTTGCATAAGCGGAGTTTTCTTATAATGACTTGCCCAACAGAAGCATAGGCGAAAGTCCATTCCAAATCCTATATGGAAAGCACCCACATGGAATATATGAGTTGTGGGATTTGGGTCAGTTGGAGCGCAAGAGTGTTGATGGCGAAGATTTCTCGAAGTCAATCAATGATCTACATGAATAGGTAAAATTGTAGCTACAGGACAGCAGCCAAAAATACAAACAGAGAGCAAATTTGAAAAGGCGGGACGTATAATTCGAAGTAGAAGACCTGGTATTGGCACACTTACACAAGGAGAGGTTTCCTAAAGACGAATACAATAAATTGAAAATGAAAAGGTTAGGCCTTACATAATCCTTCAGAAGTTTTTTGTAAACGCTTATGAGTTGCAGTTACATCCGGGTATAGGAATCTCGTCCATTTTAATGTGGCCGATTTGTACCCTTACATTGTTGTTGATGAGGAAGACAGTTCAGAGAGGTGAACATGGGACACCCAGAATGAGGAAGAATCATGGATTAGACAAATGCCTCCAACAAAGCCTTTGGAAATTTAACATATATTAGACACACGGGTGGCCAGGAAGGCATGAAGGAAGGAATATTTACAGTATCTGGTTAAATGGAAGGATCATCCTATTGAGGAATGTTCTTGGTTGGATGATGCCCAAATTCAAAGCACTAGGTACTCTATTGAAGAGTTCATGGATAGGAGCCATGAGTTTAATTTATCCCGAGAGCCTGATCCAGGAGCATCCAACTAAAAGGCAACAATTGGAATTGACTTCTTCTATTGGATAGAAGAAGAAGTTTTTGAATTTTATTTTATTTTGTTTTAAGTTAAATTTGGGCTAACATAGCCATTGTAATTTGCAATTAAAGGAATAGTTAGATTAGGATTAGTTAAAGTGTTAGGGATTAGTTCCAATAAATTATTTTGAAACTAAAAGACAGTTACTCAACCATATGGGAATGCTAGAAAGGTACAAAACAAAACTAGATCCACCTAGGTGAGGGCTTTCCATCTTAGGGAAGAAGAATAATCGGAAATAATTGATTTGACAAACTGTGTGTGTGAAGCATTTTATTATCATAACTTCTCTGTAATTATATGTGACATTCTCGAAATCTTAAGGCTAAATAGATTGTTAACCAGATAATGAGTTCTATTTAATAATCAAACTAACAACATAAGAATTAGGACCATGAACCAAGATGCATTCAAATTAAACAAGGAGGAATAGTAAATTATCTACAATCGAACTGAACCAGGAAGGAACAATGTATTTCAATCAAGATTACTTTTGAAACAAATTGAGTGAGTACATCATTGCAAAGAAGATACCACAAGTACATTTTACAAAAATATTTTGATAAACAAAATCTAAATTATTTTCATTTCAAAGAGTCCAAATTATACATCGAAATGGTCGTAACATTGGATGAGCTCTAGACAGTATTGAACAACAAACCTAGAAAGGGTTTAAAAAAATATACGTATTATCAAATGACTAGGTTCTACCCTGCTCACAAAACTGATAACATATTTAAACAAACCCAAGACAAGCACAGTACTACTCAAGAATATGATGTGACAAAATCCTTCTTGGGGTTTTAAGTTTTTTAATGCAACTAAAATACCAATCACAAAGGAAAGGCCCTACCCTTTTCGCATAGGGGAGTTTTGAGCTATCCAGGTTCAATACCTGCAACCACAACAAAATAGCCAAATCAAAACGATAGAGAAATATGATAGACAAACAATACTGCAAAGAGAGGAAGCGAAGAATTCCATTGATAACTTACTTGGAGAGACAAGTCATCGAACTAGAAGACGAGAAGAGAAGAATAAGCACGAGTAGGACTCCATCACAGTGAGGTTACAAAGGGCTTTTACCTGCTCACAAAGGAGCCCAAAGATCAGTAAAACGAAGACAAATGTTGATAGAAACAATTAGAACAAAGGAATTTCCCTGTGCGTGACAAAGCCTAGGTGCTTAAGAGTGAAGCCGAAACCTGTTGAACATGTAGAAGACAGTTATAGAAGTCACATATAGGACAATGGAAATCCGAGCAAAAGTTCAAGGATAATAGTAACAAAACGAACAATGTTACCAAGCATGTGTGTCTCATGAAGACAATGACCCCACAAAGAAGAAGTTGGAGCCATTTCACACAAGAAAAGAGCCTCCAAAAACCACAAGCGGTCGTAGGGTCAAAACCCTTGCCCTCTCATTTTTCTCAAGCCTTGTGACGAACAAACAAGTGACAAACAAACCCTAAGGACGAAACACAAGCGTCTTTTAACCGGAGAAATAAGCCCATGGATTCAGCTTGAGATCTTATGAGGGTGATTGCTTAAGGGAAGGGTGTAGGTAGATAGAATTAATTTCTAAATTAATTATAAGGTACTTGAAGTACCAAAACTGACAATATTAAAGTCATTGAAATTAAAGTTTGCAGCCTCAAGTTCCCCACCATTGTCATAAAGCAAGCTATACAGGTAATTAAATTTCACATACTCATTATTCCTTTTTTACTATCATTAGTTTTTTATAATATATCAAATAATTTTATTAGTCTTTTGTAGTTTTTTTATTTAGTGAATACTAGCACTTTTTATAATATGCCAAATAGTTTTATTAGTCTTTTGTAGTTTTTTTTTTTTTTTTTTTTTAGTGAAGACTAGCACAAACACATTAGTAAATATGGTTTATATAACTTGATGAAGGTCATTTTCCACTTTTTATAAGCCAATTAACATTTGTAAATGACAGGTATAGACTCACATCAATGATATTTACTAATGTGATTGTGTTAATGGCATTTTTCAGAGATTTTTTTTGGTTAATTTTAATTACACATATAGGCTCACAACAACCATATTTATTAATATGTTTGTGCTAATGGCACTTTTCAGAGCATTTTTTTGGTAATTTTAATAGAAACCCTTCAAAGATTTTAAAAATTTGAGTTCAAATTGTTTAATTTGTAAAATTAGAATGCTTCATAATTTTTCAAGGTGTTGAATCCATTTATACATTCAAAAAATATATATTTTAAACAATAAAAAAAACACGCTTCTACATGAAATTTTATCTTCCAAATTCTCCAAAAAAAAAAAACCATTTCCCTATGAATTAAACAAAATTTGAGTAAGAAATGTTATTTGCAAATTTGAGTAAGAAATGTTATTTGCAATTTGCAAATAAAGAAACAATATTTTTTTCTATAAAACTAAAATTAATACCAAATATAATATAAGGTTTTCTGCGTAGATGCCTAAAGTTAAAAATACATCATAAAATATCAAGGTAGCAGGATGTTTAATAAGATTAGGAGGTTTTTTAAATGAGTGTATTTTCAAAGTATAGCCGTTAGTGATACCTATCTTTACTTGTATAGCCATCAGTGATGGCTATCTTTACCAATAACTTGGCAACCAGTCATGACTAATAATTTGACGATTAGTAATAACTATTTTCACTATACTTTGACAATTTAATTATGGTAAATTTTCCCATATATAAAATAAACAAATCAAATAAAATCAAATTATCGTTTAAGACGATTGACATATAGTAATGATGACTCAAACACATAATAAAATTATTAAGTTAAAATATATAGGTTTGGAAGTTCAAACGGGAGATAACCAAAATTAGACCTACTGCGATGGACCCCTAAAATTCAAAGATTTTAAATATCATATTTTTGATGGACAACAACGGATTTTAAAATTCATATATGGATGGAAAATAACATTTCTAATATTCATTAAAAGTCAAAGACGTTATGGCCAAGTTTGGACAATTGAACAGGATGTTTGATCTCACAGCTAAATGGAGAAATCTGATAAATTGACAGACCAACGACAGGCCGAATTGCTACCAGACATGGCGACCTGGAAGAAACCTTTTGACATAGATGGCGTTCTCAATAAGTAATCAGCGCATCAAATACAGAAAAACTCACAGACCTGTTATAACTTCGGGCGTAAGTATGCATATCCATAGCCCTATCGACGACGCCAATCTAAAATCGGCTCGCAGTAAAGGGGACTTCATTGCAGTTTGGCATTACCTGCCTCAGATTCGACCAGGCGACTAAAGTCCTTGAGATCTGTGCAGGGCAGAGAGCTTTTGTTTCGAAGGGAGAATGATATTTATTGGTTATTTCCGAGCCAAGCAGCCAGCTGAGAAGGATTCACAATTTCGGGGAGGTGGACGTCACCAGCTCGGAGGAAATCCGAGAGCGTATAATAGAGCCTCTCTTTCTCTCTTCTGCTTTCGTCCGCTTCCCGATCGAGAGAGCCCAACTTAGATTGAGATTTGGTGTCAGGGTTTTTCGAGTTCTTCGAATCCTGCGGCGGCCACGGTCTTCCCAGCAATGTCCCGCGAGTGAGATACTCTTTGGACATGAAGCAGGCAAGCCGCCAATTCACCAACTTCTTTGTGTCCACCGAACGCCGGGGCGACAAATTGGGGCTTTTTCTGTATAGTGTCTGGCGTTCGAATCCTGGCCGGGTTGGTCGGCCTCTGGATTCTCCTCCTCCTCCTCGATGGGGTCGCGGTTTTTCGTGCGGAGAGAACAATGTGAAATTCAAGTTTGTGCCGCTGCTGTGCTTGTTGTTGTTGCTCTCTGCTGTTTCCTTTACCTTCCTCATCTTCGTTCTTCTGCCAACGTCAACAGGATTTCTCCTCAGATCCCATTCATGCTGCCGCTGCTGCTTTTTGTATTTATCCATAGATGCATCCAGACGGTAATCGTCTAATAAAGGTTGGGGTTTTGGACTGCGAGGGAGATTCGAAAGGCCGACGTGTGGATCTGATCTGGTTCTACGATTCCCAGACAAATGGGAGGGATAATGGGTGCTGGACACCATTGATGATCGCCTGCAGCGGCCACAGGATGAGGATTCGCATGCACTGAAGAGAAAGCCCAAAAATACAACACAGCACAGGGATCGATAGCTCAGTCGTCCTTCTTGTGTAGCAGAGCTTCCCTCTCACCGGAACTCTGCAAGAAAACACAATGATAAACGCTCCTTTGGTAGAAATAGGGTCATCTTTTTATTCAATATTTATTGAATCCCATTTTCATGCGTGGGCGTGATTCACAAGAATTCCCCAATATTTGGTAAATTAATACACAAATGTTTAAAAAGTCAATTAGGGTTTGACTAATTCTTGATCCTTTGTTGTATGTTCATCCACTCATTTTTAACTTTCATGGATATTGCGTTTTCCCAATGACGGTCAGTAAAAGTAAGCTATCTCCGGTAAACACGTAGAAATGCCATAGTTTAGTTGGAGAAATTGGTCGGAAAATTCCAGTCATATTTAAAGAAAATTTGGCAAAGATTTTTGTAAATCTAAGTTATAGTTGTTAAACTTCATAATTTTAGGTGTTTTAGACATTTTGATAGTGTTGAATCTATTTTCATCATCAAAAACATGATTCAAACACTGCTTCTATAAAAACTTTTTGAATTTTTTTACCCAAATTCATATTAATTTTGAACGTAGAATCAACTGGGCTTCGATAAACTCCTTATAGATAGTGACACCTACAAATAGTCACATATGAAATATAATGTATGGAGGTACTTTATTTTATTGGTAAAAGCGAAATCAAATATAAAATTTATCGGCAAGCGGAAAAGAAGTATATAATTTGACCAAAGAACTTTAGCTGTGTCAAATGATATGAAAAGCCATGCAGTTATATGATAGTCTAGACTTCGCTCCTTGTAGATAGTATTAGTTAACTTGGGTGCCTTTCAGAAAAGATACATAATAATATGGGGCAAGATTTGTTTTTTTTGTTGTTGATTTTTTAATAATTAGGGTGATAAAGATATTTATTTATTATTGGAATTATTATTTTATATTTTGATTAATTATTAATAATTTTATTTATTTATTTATTTTTATTTTTTTCTCTGAGTAAGATTAATTGTATTAATAAAGGAGAGAAATATTTACATAGAGACGAAGTTAATACACTATTCTGGATTTTCAGGAAAAACAGATAAGAAGACAAAGTTCAGAACCCACGTAGGGACCGGGATGATACTCTTTTGGTACTTCATACTAAACAAAAACATCAAAAAACACAAGAAATCCACAACACAGTTTTCATAGCAGACTTTCCTAGTGATTGCCATA
Source organism: Pinus taeda (assembly GCA_000404065.3). Lineage (NCBI taxonomy): Eukaryota > Viridiplantae > Streptophyta > Pinopsida > Pinales > Pinaceae > Pinus > Pinus taeda. The sequence goes on from APFE030091830.1 coordinate 24,662, forward strand.
GCATAACCAAAAAGACCGACGCTAGTGAGAGCACACTAGTCATCATGTGGTTCTTCCACAATACGGCACCATCCAAATTTTGGCTCATCCATAGTTGGAACAACGTTCTGATCAGAGGGGCCGGGGTCGACTGGCAACATCTCTGCATCTTGAGTGCTGCAACCAGGAGCATTCGAAACCTGCTGAGGCACCATACCAATTCCCAGCTGAATAGAAGGAGAAGGACCAGAGACTACCCCCGAGCCTCCCAGAGGAGAGTCTGAGTCCTCCATCTGTGTAGTCTCATGGAAGACCACTGTAATGTGAGCTGTTATCCGAGGCTGATGCAGGGAACTGTTAAAAGAGAAAATTGCAGAGTCGAACGAGGAAGGAGGGCCACAGTAGTGTCTGGAAGCATGAAGTCGCCCTCTCCTACTTCGAGTGCAGGGGTTTCGACCAGTAAACAGTCACTGGAGGGGGCAAGTGAATCCAAAGACGAGCTTGTCGGTGCACGTCGGGGTTGGCCTCTTTGGCACTTGGCGAAGTCGAGTCATCTTTGAGGGAGCGTTAGATAGGTTGCAGACGAGCTGAGCAGCTATAAGGTGAGAAGAGCAACAAAGACACGGGGACCAAGGGGGGAGCCTACTAATGCCTTTCGCCAGCAGAAACAAATTGAACACAGAGTGATACTTTCGAAAGTGAAAACGAGCGACTTTCGAATTAACAGGGCCAATCTCCCACCACCCAGTATCAAAGACAAGGCCTGAGACCAAATGATTGAACAACGGGACAGACGCTATGAAAACACTACTCAAGACCCACCCACCAAAGCCAGACGCAAGACCTGAGACCAGGTGATGAAAAGCCGAAACTAAGACCGCCAGACTATAGCTCAAAACCCCACAAAGGAGAGAGAGGAACAGCAGGAGCTGCCCCGGAATGGCCGAGCTAAGCTTCAGAAAGGCTTTCCCCGATAAGTGTCAGGAGACAACAGAGAGAACATAAATGAGAGAAGAGGCGAGAGGAGGAGCCCAATGAGACAACTCAAAAGGCTTCAACACAAACCCTGAACAGAGCCTTGCCTTAAATTTTCCAGACAATTCTCAAGAAACCCCTTCCATTACTGCAGCATTGAAGATCGTCATCATCTCTTACAGGTTAGAGCGTGTGTAGGGAAGAGCCGTCACATAGGATAGGAAGAATGAACTACGGCCACCTGAATGAGAGTTGTTATGACTTTCCTTGCGTGCATGCCAAGCGCTCTCCCGCTTGCATGTATTTAACACTGCGTATTGGGTGGGTAGGTGTCGAGCTGCCTTGCCCCACCCTAGTCTTTTCACTTTGAATGCCGCATCAGTCACCCGCATCTGGGGGAGCTGCATCCTTTTGGACCAAAATTGTGCATTCCTGGGCTTGATCATGATTCTAAATGATGTCTATAGTTCTTGTGAGTATAGTATGCTCCGCATCCACTCCCAAATTGGCAAGAAGATCAGCAACCTTGTTGCCTTCCCTCTTGACATGATTGAAGATAATGGCTAGATTATTGTGGAGCAGTTGTTCTATGGCATCCAGTTTGGCTTTAAGCCTCCAGCTATTGGCGATTTTCCTTGCATGAGTCCCATTTTGAAGTTGATTAGCCATGTTGATAAGAATTTGGGAATTGCCTTCGATTTCCAGGGGATGTAAATTGTGTTTCTTGGAAAGGAGAAGCCCTTGCCAAAGACCCTCCAATTCCACTGAGTTGTTAGTATCCCAGCCTATATTCCCAAAGTAAATAAGGAGTGGCGAGCCTTCATGGTTTCTGATAATGCCCCCGAATCCTGCATTTCTCGGGTTACCCTTAGAAGCGCCATCAAAGTTGAGATTGATTGTGTTCTTTGGGGGAGGAGTCCATGAGTCCTTTTTACTGTTGTTGCACATGGACGAGGCTTGAGTTTGAGTTCCCTGCAGGAGTTGCAGATTCCAGTTTGCCTAAATGGTCTTTTCCTTAGCAATAGAGGGAAAGTCGTCATGTGCCCAGTTGCGAAGCGCCAAGGTCTCTCTGAGATTGTGGTAGAAGTTGCCCCAAATGATCTCTTGCGGAGTACTTTGATCCTTAAATATGCGCTTATTCCTCTCTTTCCAGATAGTCCAAAGGAGGAGACCATGAATTATTCTCCATAAATGGTTGAGAATTTCACTTTTGTAAGGGTTTTGTTGCCACTGGCGCAAGGAGTTGAGGATGTCTTTTGACATTCTGCGTTTTCTTTGACATCGAAAGCTCGCCTTCTCCCACAATTGATTGGAAAGAGAACATGAGTCTAGGAGGTGCTAGATCGTTTCCTCCTGGGATTTACAATTGATGCACATAGAGGGTCCATGAAAGTTTCTACATCTGAGATTATCCCAAGTGAGGATTTTGCGGTGCCTAACCAGCCAGAGGAAAAGGGAGACTTTGGGCCAAATGCCCGAAGACTAAATTCTACTCCAGATGGGATCTAGGGGCTCCGGATCAGTGCAGATGATTTTGTAGGCCTCAATGGTGGTAAAGGATCCTCTGTAAGAGTAACCCCATCAAAGAAAGTCCTTGTCCTCCGAGTATCTGATTCTTCGATTTTGGAGCTCCCTCTCCAGATGCTGCTGAGTTTGGTGATCCGCATTCTCCATTATTATTTTGCTGTGCTTCCATTGTCTATACCCCTGTTTTGTCTCTTGAATCCAATTCTGTCAGACCTCTTCTTGTAGCTGCCCCTCCCTGTAGTAGTCTGGAGGCTTTTCTAGTATGACATTGAGCTTCGGTAGCTAATTCCATGCATCCATCCATAACCGCGCTGATCGACCATTTCTTACTTCCCGGAAACTGTGTTGCTAGATCATTAGGTAGTGTTGTTTGGCGACGTTCCATATAAGTGATCCTTTTTGAATGGGAGTGTATCTGATGAGCTCTTCCTGTGGTCTATGGTTGGTGTATTTGGTTGTCCAAATAGTTGCCCATGGGTTGTTGGGAGCAGATAGCCATTGCCAGCAAATTTTCGCACACATGATAGTGTTGTTGTGACTGGGGTCACTTGAACCTATGCCCCCTTTTTCTTTAGGCTTACAAGCTATAGTCCATTTTACCAAGGCCCATTTGCGATTAGTACCTGTTGCACCCCAAAGGAAATTGTGCTGAAGGGCCTTTATTTTTTTGATAACCCATTTGGGTGCAGCCAAGATTGAGAATAGGTAGAGCGGCATAACCTATAGGACAACTTTGACTAGCACCAGATGACTAGCTATATTCAGAGTTCTATGAGTCCAAACACTGAGGCGAGATTCAAGTTTCTCAATGAGCGTACGCCAGGAAGTATGATTAAGGGCAGAATCAATGAGGGGTGCTCCAAGGTATTTAGAAAGAAGAGAGTCTATGGAGAAGCCCAGGATACGACCAATGGCAAATTGGGTGACAAGGGGAGTGTGGAAGAAGAAAATCTACGATTTGGCCTTATTGATACTAGTGCCTAAAGCCTCAGAGAAGTCATTCAACAGGGATTTGAATAAAGATGCTTCCTGAACTGAAGGGTATCCAAAGAGAATATTGTCATCCATGATTATTGATGTGTGATAGCAGGGAAGTTGTGAATGGATAATCCTTTGAGCTATTGGAAAAGGAGGGCCTCCTTGATGTGGCGACCCAGGCCTTCTGCCATTAGCACGAAAAGGAAAGGGGATAGAGGATCTCCTTGCCTGATTCCTCTGGATGGACTAAAAGGACGGGAAGGGATGCCATTTATGAGGATGGAGAAGAAAGTTGAAGAAATGAGGCTCATAACCCATCGCACCCACATAGGAGAGAAACCAAAAGATGTTAACATTTTTTGCATGTATGTCCAGTTGAGCTTATCAAAAGCTTTTGAGAGGTCAAGCTTGAGAACCATACCTGCTTGTTTGGAATTCTTGAGGGAGTGTATGATCTCATGTGTGAGGATAATGCCATCCAGAATTTGTCATCCTTCCACGTAGCCCGACTGTTCAGGCGAGATGAGCATGGATAGTAGCGGCTTTAACCTGTTGGCGATGACCTTGGATATCACTTTCTAAATTACATCGCAGAGAGCGATTTGACGAAATTTGTCCGGGGTACTAGTGTTTTCTTCTTTTGGGACGAGCGCAATGAAGGTTGAATTGAGTGAGGGCAAAAGCCAATGAAGAGTGCCTGATTCCTCCACCACAAGCCAGACTTCTTCTTTTATCAGCTCCCAGAAAGTGTGGAAGAATGTAGTGGTAAAGCCATCTGGGCGAGGGGCTTTTCCTTCCTTGAGCTGGTTCATAGTTGCATCCACCTCTTGTTGCGTAATTGGGCACAAAAGGAGTTCATTATGCTCTTCTGTAATGATTTTAGGCACATTTTGAATGATTTTTTCTATAGCAGGCTGCCTATCCATATGGGGCTCTTGCTGAACCTGCTGGAAATGTATTAGGAACTCCTGCTCAATCTCTGCATGGTTTTCCACTCTCTCCCCTTCTGGATTCTGAAGGAAAGAAATAGTATTGTGCATTCTTCGCTGGATAGTGGTACGATGGAAGAATTTGGTGTTCCTCTCTCCCTCTTTCAGCCATCTAATTTGGGACTTCTGCTTTCATAGTATTTCCTCCTGCTTCCTTCTCTCCTCCAATTGATTATGAATGTGTTGTTCTTAAGCCAGGGTCCCTTCATTGTGTCCCTCTGTGATAATTTGTTGCTGGAGCTCTTTCATTTCCTTGTTTAAATTCTGTTGCACTTGAAAGATATTGCCAAATGTCTCTTTGTTCCAGCGCTTGATTTGGGCTTTAAGAAATTTGAGTTTTTGTTGAAACTGAAACATTTTTGTGCCTTCTTGCTGAGGTAAGGAAGTCCATGTGGATCTGATGAGTTCTTTGAAAGCGGGGTGGGAGAACCAAAACGCCTCGAAGTGAAAAGGTCGCCTGGTAGCATTACCCGGTCTTTGCCACTGGAGGGAGATAGGCCAATGATCCGAGCCTGAGTAAGGGAGAATTGATGCCGTTATATCACCTCCAAGATGCACCGCATTCTCAGAAATGAGGAATCTATCAAGTTTGGATGCGATTTGTTGCCTCCCTGTTCTTCGATTACTCCATGTATGCCTGTCGTTGCAGAATTGCATGTCAATTAGAGAATTATTTTGGATGAATTCTTTGAAGTGGGCATCTTCTTGCTCCAGCCTAGCTCGCCCGCCTTGCTTCTCTTCTAGCCTGGTTATCATGTTATAATCGCTGCCCATGATCCAAAGAGGGTGGAATTTGCTAAGATTGAGCACTTCTATTGTGTTTAGAACAACGATTTTGTTGTCTGGTTCCTGTGGGAAATAAACGTTGGTTAGATGTCCATGAATGTTGGTGCCTATGATGTGAAAGGTGGCTTGAATAATGTGATGAGAAGCATGGATGTCTGTCAGCACTATCGCTTGAGTGTTCCATGCGATAGCCAGTCCTCCTGAGGCCCCTAAGGCATCCGCTACAACCGATTGACAATCTGGCCATGCCCTGGAAAGAATGTTTCCAAGAGTGATACTGTTACACTTCATTTCTTGAAGAAAGAAAATCTACAACTACTCCTGCTTTATCATGTTTTTTATTACTCTGAGTTTCCCTGAGCTATTGAGCCCTCTTATATTCCATGAAGTAAGTTTCATGATTCACTACTGGGGGTGGGCTTGTAGTACTTAGTCAACTTGGCATACCTTCCTGAATCCACCAGGATTTTCCCTATTGCAATAGTTCATTGGAGATCTATTCTTCTCCCTTGATTTTTAGAGTCTTTAGGGAGAAAGCCACCATCCCAATCACTGCCTGGTTGGATGCCGAGTTGTTGTTGTTGGCAGGCCCTAGATATGATGACTTCCAATTTGCTGATCTGGTGCTCTGGAATCTTATCATACTCCTTTTTTTTGCAGACCTGCTCGAGCTCCAGAATGTCAAGACCACCTAGGTCAATGCTCTCAGGTTCTTCATCCATTTTTTGTGCTTGGTTCTTTTCATCTGCAATGATTACTAAGCTTAAGGACTCACTGGGATCGCTGTCAACATCCATATCTTTTGCTTTCCAATCTAAGGTCTTGCTGGCCTCCTTTTGGGTATCCTTGGTGATAATAGTGGAGCGGGATATGGAGGGGGAGCCGGAGGGAGGAGGGATAGCAGAAGAAGAAGAGGGCTTGGGGTTGGGCATCGAATGTAGAAGATGGTCTGATGAGGTTATAACAAGGACCTCAAAGCTGTTGCTTGTTGAGGGGAAGGAGGCAGCGTCCTGCTGGGGTTTCTTCCCTGTGGAGGGTTTCTTGTGCGTTCTTTTACGACTTGCAACTTTGATGAAGCCATCTTGGTCCGTTTTGTTTGAGGGAACATAATTTTGGGCCTTGGCATTTAGAGGACAATCTCTAAAGAGGTAGCCCAAAGCATGAAACTTTCGACAGCGAAAGGGAACATGTTCATAATCTAGAGGTTGAACCCATTCATAGTCATCATGGAAAAGACTTACCGAGTCCAGGAGGGGCCTGTCCAGTCGCATGAAGATGAAAATACGGGCGTAGGAGGTGTATCTGCACAGCTTCGTCTCTTCCACCGATTTTATGAACTCCCCCAACCCATTTCCTATGTCTTTGAGTGAGTCTTCATCCCAGTATTCTGTTGGAAGCAAGTACGTCCTAATCCATACTGGAGCCCAGCTGAGGTCCTCCCTGTCCGGGTTAAATCTCTCCACCCATTCTCTTAAGTACAAGCCCACTGAGTTGAAGAAGCAGGGTCCTTCGTCCATGGTTCGTTTCCTATCTTCAATGCAAATGAATATCATTGTAAAGAACCCCTTTGGTCCTAGCTGCAGGGTAACATGGCCTTTAGGCTTCGATTTGGCTGAGATCCATCCTTGCAATGCTTTTTCTATCGGCCAAAAGCCGATAAATTTTCCAATGAGCGCGTGGTCCTTCATAAACTGGATTTGCCTATTGATCCTGTGGCTTAGAAGTTCTATCTTGGGCCTTTCAGCGGCCACTGGTTTGCATGTCTTCGATGTGACCCTAGGTCGTTCCTCTGACTCTGGTTTCCCATCTTGGGCCTTTCAGCGGCCACTGATTTGCATGTCTTCGATGTGACCCTAAGCCGTTCCTCTGACTCTAGTTTCCCATATGGTTTCTCTTTGCTCTCATCAGTTTGGTTTGTGGACACATTTGTCTTGTTTCGCAATGGAGAATCATTGTTGACCTCATCTTTTTGTACTGACTCAGAGGGCAGAGTCCTTGGTTGCATTGGAAGCTCACGAATGGGCGTAGGGGAGGGCTTTGAGGCCCCCCCCTTGGGAAACTCCATTACTGCGTTGGTGAACCAAGGGAGTGTTGTTACACTTTGGCCGACGTTTGTCCTGAAGGGGCAAGGAGTTTGCAGGTCGTGCAGTCTGTGCCGTCGCAGGGTATCTTAGAACCCTAGTTCCAGAGTTGTGCTTCGTTCCTCAAACCACTCTAAATGTGACAAAATGCTGCATGGCATTGACTAATTATCAATAATTATTAAGTGGGCGATAACAATTTATTTTTTATAGAATATAATAAAATATTTTTAATAATCAAAAATTAATATTTATTTCAAAATAATTATATAATTTTTTATTTTATTTTTTAATCAATCAGGTTAATTAAAAACATATATAAACAAGTGTCATATGAAATGAGTTATAGTTTTTTTTAGCATGTAGTACTAATGAGCCATTATTAGCCCAAATTAAGAATCTTCATAATAAAGTGAGGTGAATCTCCATAGTTAAAAATCTTGTTACATGTGTGTGTGTGTGTGTGTGTGTGTGTGTGTGTATATAATTTAATGATTTTTTTGTTATTTTTTTTTTAAATTTTAGCGACTTGAAATGTATGAAGTTGTTTTTCCTTGAAGGTTAGCTCAATAGGCAAGTGGTTGTTGTTAAAGCACTTTTTCAATTAAGATGTTGTGGGTTCAATTCTCTTGACACTCTAGTGGTCAAGTTTCATAGTTGATGGTTCAATTCTCTTGACACTCTAGTGGTCAAGTTTCATAGTTGATCCCACAGAAAGTGATCCCTTCGGGTGAATCCTCCTGGTACAATTATTTCATGGACGTAACAATCCCTTACCTCCTGAGTTCGTAAATGACATAGAAAAAAATGATTTATTTATTTATTGTAGATTGAAGTTTATCGGTATCTACAAAGAATTTAATTTATATGGTTATGCTAGTGTTAAGAAGTTGCACTAGTTAATGATCTTGTTTTCATTGAATAATTTGACCAAATTACAAAAAATAATGCTCAATTGTGAAAAATAAATAAAAATTGTTAATTACTTTACAACATGGTGGTTCATGGTCCATGTCTTTTTATGAGCCCGACTTATATCCTAACTTGTTGTTTTGCTTTTTAAATATTTTTTTATTTTTTCATTTTCATAAAATATATATTTTATTATTTTTTTAGAAAAATTATGATTTATTTTATATATTTATTATGGATTGATGTATTACACCATTTAATTTATATGGTTGTGTCAGTGTAAAGAAGTTACACAAGTTAATGATGTTGTTTTCATTGAATAATTCAACGAAACTAGAAAAAATAATTATCAATTGTGACAAAAGAAAATTGTTAATTACTTTACAACATGTGGATTCATGGTCCATGTCTTATTATTAGCCCCTTCTTATATGCTATCTTGTTGTTTTTTTTTTAAATATTTTTTTATTTTTTTTTTCATTTTTTCATTTTCATAAATATATGTTATTATAATTTTTTTAACCTATGAGGTGGAGATAACTTTATTTGTGGAGTTCATATCTCATCAAGTCACACATTAAAATTTCATGAGGGATTGATAGGGAGCTCAATAAGCTATTCCATACACTTTCTAAGCTCCATTGCGTCCTACACAACTTTGGTAACAATGTCTTACTATTAAGTAGATCATTCGTCCATTAAAACCGAGTCTAACTCAAAATTAGGTTCTAGCAACATCCCAATAATGCATAGACCATTCAAATCATTCTTCCGTTCAAGCTAAGGTTGGCTTCGGCTTAGGCTCCACATTGCTTGAAAAATAAAAACAAAAATATTTGTCATTTTTAAATAGTTTTCATCCTTTAATTTATGTTTTAAAACTACATCCATTTTCTTCTTATTTGGTCTCATATGGTGTCATATCGAGACACAATAAATACTCTTTCTTATTTTCCAACACATGGACTATATGTGGTGATGTATAGAGCCAACCAAGCATTGTTGTTGCATAGCTTGAACCTTGGTTAGCAAGAGGGTTGATTCCACAATGGGTTACATTTCTTCCTTTTTGAGATCCATATACAATTTATCTTTGATCAATTTCAATCATATATATCAGCTCCATGATTTACTCAATCAACAACTAGATTAATTTTTTAATCAATGGCATACTAAACTCCATAACATAAAGAAATCATTGGGTCTGAATCCATAGAATTTACTATTGTTGGTGTTACTTTTTTTATGTGGGTCACTGCTATTGCAAACTCTTAATCACTTTTTTCAACAACTATATCAACTACTTATGAACACTTGAAAAATAACTCCTTCAATAGTATCTCTCAATGTATCAAATATGTAAGGCTCTTCTTCAGCCTATTAAACATAGTGAAAATAAATTGTATGTTTTCTCTTTAATTAACCTAATAACACTATTAATTTGGCTTCTTTAGACCTTAATTGCGTATTTATTTTCTAGTTTATAGGGCTTGCATGTACTCTTCTTGTGTCTTTTTCTTCATCAATTACTGATCAATCTCTTGTTGTTCCTTAAAGGCCTAACTAGTATGAACATATAGTTCTCTGATTTAATAATTAGAGAAAGTTTTAGAAAGTGGTATCATTCACCATGCAAATAACCATAACATAAATCAAAACTCTTAAAACTAACAAAAAATTAGTAGGAAATCCAACCCTTTCATAGTATCTAAGGCCCTCAATCATATTTTAACTCATCCATTTATCAATCTCCTATCTCCATACCATTAGGAAATCCCATTTTATAACTTCCTTTGTTGTTGCTTCAACTGGTTCCAAGTCATATACCATTTTGTAAAGCATGTTTTATTGATTAGGCCCTCCTAGGGTTGTAGATAGTTGCCCATTGTTTATGAAAAATAGTCATCCTAACATTAAAGATGGAAACAAGTAGCATGTTAGTCACTATAAGCTTAGAGGAAAGCAACATATGAAAAACAAAAAATATGTTATATACTACTACAACAATAATTTGCATGTTGTAGAGATGCTATACTTCACTTAAAAAATGGTTAGAAAATGTAATTACATTATGAAATTCATTGACATATATATATATACTATATATATATATATAATATATTAATATATATATATATACACACTCATTATCCATACCAACTATTCACTATTAAATTTAATGTAATGCCCTAATCATTAATAATAATAATATAATGTATGAAATATATTTAATATATAATAAATAACACAACACATAATAAATAAAATATAAGAATAATAATAAATACAATATAATAATGGAAAATAATAATAATAAATAATAAATTGAAGTTTAAATAAATATATAAAAATAGTAAGAATAAGTAAATTAGAAAAAGTGAAAAAGAATAAAATAAGTACAAGTTAAAATTAAGGAAAAGGTTGAATTAATTAAAACTTAAAATAAACAAATAAAAGTTAGCATGTTGACACATAGATTGTGGGCAAACTGATCCATTTCCAATCCCTTTCTATTTTTGGAATTGTTTGTTCTATTTAATCAATGGAAATGGAGACAAGAAACATTATCCATTCCTATCGAAGGAGACTGTTCAGAGACAAAGGATTCCCTGGCAATAATAGTTTATTGAGGGCTCAGTGGTGGCTAGTTATAGAAATATTATGTGCAGTTGAGCCTATGGTTAGGTAGAGAGTCATCCCTAAAGATTTGTTGCAGCAAGCAGGATCTAGATAGTGTTGTAACTCTGAAATCACTAGTAAGGTATATCGTCGCCACGTGTTAGTCTTCTCTACTAATGATTTCGAAAATTCTATGCTAATTAGTTGAATAGTTTGTGTGTGGATTATTAATCGCATAAATTGATTTAATTAGTTATATGTTTGAATTATGGGTCATTATATATGGTATTAGAGCAAGTTTCAACTTAATGCAACCTCTACACAAAGGTTTGAGAAAAATACCTAATTAGATTTATAAATAGTTTTTTTTTATGAAGATGTGATGACAACCTCTTTTAAGGCTTATTTTCTTACTGGGTTCCCTAAATCCTTTTTTATAAAATCCTACACAAAAGTATTCTCTCAAACCTTATAGTTTGATATCCCATTCTTGTTCTCCTCATAGTTACGTTAAAATATATTCTAGATCCATGGATATATTAAAAACATAAAAAACTCGGGGACGTAAAATGTTTGAAACTTGCCGTCTGGAATTCAACTCTTTATGCCGAAAAACCCAGGACTTTGAGCGCAAGAAAAATGTCTCCCGTGGTTTCAAAAACCAATTCTCGACTAAAAGTGTAACAACCCTCTTGAAAATTTCATGTAATAAAAGTTAATAAAGGAAAAATAAGACCACAATTAAGGGACTATTAAACACACATGGGGAGCGAGAAAGATGTAAAAGATAAAACATGCAATTCAATTTTTATTCACAAATGATACATATTTATAGTACATGTGGTGACCGTTGGGATTCACATCCTAAGGTCCCTTGGACTGCTTAGTCTGTTTAGCTTCCACACTAACCCATTTAGGATTAGGTGTCCAACATTCCCCCCCTTAATCCGAAGGGTTATGTATGAGTCCAAGAAGGGAGCTGTAATACAAAGTGTGCAAAAAATGCATGGCAACACTAGGCTGAATGTGCTCTCTGAAATTTTGGTATAATAGGGCGGTGGTTTAAGGATGGCCACCAACACTGGAATGCTTAGTGCAGTTCCCAGAAATCTTCCAAAACTGGCAAGAAGATGAAGTCTTATGCTAGAGGAAGTGATCATATTGTTTTAAAGAGGGAAACCTTCAACCATAAAAGGGAGGTCTCACCCCGCATAAAAGGTAAAGCTTCAACCTGAAAAGGGAAGTCTCAACCTGTGATGGTTTAAGGATGACCAACAACTCTGGAATGCTTAATGCAATTCCTGGAACTCTTCCAAAACTGGCAAGAAGCTGAAGTCTTATGCTAGAGGAAGTGTCCCCAATTTTGTTCCTGGAATTCTTCTGAAGCTGAAGTCTTCTGCTAGAGAAAGTGTCCCAGATTACCAACTGAAGGCATGCTCAGGGGCATCTTTGTTTCTGGCTACAACTTTGAATTTGGTATGGTAGGTTGTGGCTCAGGCTCGCTTGATGTGGCTTTGAAGCTTGTAGATGACCATCATTTCCCCCCATGTCAGATACAAGGTGAGATGATGGAGAAAACTCAATTGCAAGACTGTTCAATACTCTGGAACAAGTTCTGACATGTGATTGAAATATCTTCTTGGCTGTTGATGCCCATTGCCAAGAAGTGATCCATCCAAGGTGAATCTTTGTTCTTGCAGGAGGTTTGTTTTTGAAGCATCTGTTTGAAGAATAATTGATTTATGACAATGCTTACATGGATGAAGATCAAAACAATGATCTTTCAGATGGCCAACTCAGTTAATGTGTTAGCATTTCACAATCTGTTGTAGTGGCTGTTGCTGTTGTTGTGGAAGAGAACCAGAATTTGAAATAGCTGAAGTGGAATTGTCATGAAGGAGAGGTGAAGATGAATCATCCTCAAGAAATCCAACAATTTGAAATTGGATTGGTTTTGAGTAATCTGGAATATGCAAGGACAAGTCCTTTTCATATCCAAGACCAGTTCTGTGCTTGTTATGGACAAGCTGTTCCCAAGGTTTGATGATGGGCTTGGGAAGTGCAGGCTGAGTTTCTGCTTCTGCATGTACAACTGCTGCTTTATTGGGCACTGGATCAGAATGAACTTGCTTCTTATGGGAGTCTGTTTTAATGTTCTGAATAGAAGCAGGTTCAGAATGATGACTCCTCTGTTTTAATTCCTTTTGTTGAAGCTGAGATTCAAGCTCCAAAAATTCTATCTTCTCTTGTGCATTTTGCAGACAAATTCTAATGTCAGCCAGAGAGGATTTGTTGATTTTTGCTGTCATTAGTAGTAGACTGTATCAGAATTTTCAAAAACTCTAATACTTCATAAGCTTTCCCCATTTTGTCCAGTTCAAGAGTGCCAAGAAAAATTCAGAATAATGACTATAATTTTAAGCACTTGAATTCTTTAGAAAGAAATATGTAGACACTTGCAGCACGGTCGATATAAAAAGATCTTGTCCCCTTTGAAATAATTCCATTCCTCAATTTAATGGCTTCATATTTCGAGTATTTGAAGGAAATTGAAAGCACTTCAAGTTAGCACATGCTGGAATTTATACATGTGTTTGTCCTTTACTGTATTGCAATGCCGAAAACAACAAGCAAAACACTCATAAATCTGAATTGTTGTTGCAAACAAATAGCAGACAATCTGGTGCATATAACACTGATATCACCCCAAAAATTAAAGCAACCTTCTCGTTAGAACCTGTTGAGAAAAACAAATTTGTTTGTTGCACATAAAGTTATGCCCAAACTGCACAACAGGAACAAGTAAATTGAACAAGCAACAACTTTAAATTGAATTGGATCTTTCAAATACTCCACTTTCTCGGCCAGTGGAAAATAATAGTCAACTTCAATAGTGATCGCTAATACATTCTTGTAACCATTGATGATAGCATGTGGAGCAGCTGCAATTGTGGGATTACAGATCGCTAGAGAAAGAGTTGTACATAATCTCATAAACTGCAAATTGCTTGCTGTGGTGTGCCAAAGATGGTCTTCCAGAACTATTCAGATACACGCATATGCCCAGTAGTTAATTCATGCATCATATGATACTCGGTCTTCAAAATACAAATACCAAATATAGCCCTTCAAAAATTTCAACACAACATACTAGGAGTTATGCATGGACTTGGCTCCATTCCAACACACTACCTTTTAAAAAAGTCTATTCAACACATGCCATCTACAACCCAATAAATTTCAACGCATGTATGAACTACGACTATTCAAAACTTTAATGCATGTATGAACACAAGAGCATTGGTTTTAAGGGAAATCAATGCACGGTTAATGGAACCATACCAAAACAACCAACGCATAGTATATGGAGCCACACCAAAATGACCAATGCACAATATATCAATTCACATGGAAATAACTTGAATAGTGCCAAAACTAACTCACATATATCACCAAGTTGTATTCTCGACATATCTTTAATGTTCTATCATGAATGGTTCAATGCACCTTCTTCACCAATACACGGTCATGCATGGGAGTCTTCAACGAACATCGTTCCAGCACCACTTTTTTTTTATGAGAACCCAACGCATACCATATATTGAATATGTATCACTGTTGGTCATATATACCATAGCATTTTACCATGACCTTCAAAAATATTCAGCTCGAAATTAAATTCACCAACGGATCATCCAGTTCAAGCGCATAGCTCAAAGTAAGAATCATGTGGCACAATTTTCACACACTAGTTGTGTGAATCTGATCTTAGTCACCTCCCTTATACCATCTAAAGAAAATACTCATACATATTTCATAACAAAACGAGGAGAGCTGCAAGCAGAAAGTCCCTGAATTTGATTGACTGCTTTAGTCCAGCTACATCGCCAATAGCAAATGCTACTGAAATCCTTCCAATGGGATTCTCAGTCAAGTAGCTTTTCGGGGCTTCAATGAACACTCTCAAGGTTAAAAGTCAAGTCCTCTCATCAGATTGACCTATTGCTAAACTCCAAAGCTGGAAGCTGGAAATCAAGGGAAGACAATTTGTATGGCGTTGAAGACATCATTACGGTAATGCGTGCCTTGGAGTAGTATTAATGCGTGCCTGGAGCAGCATTTGTGTGGAGACTGAGACAATGAGACAGCGCTATAAATTGGGAGACTACCACAGCCAACACCATAGATACCTGAATGGATAAGATTTACAGCGTTATACAATTGGGAGACTAGACCAACAACGTGGTATAGAATAGCTTGGAATCTTTGGTTCTGTCCACTAAACCTTGTGTATCTCACGGCAACACCTTCAAGATAAAGCTCTAATTGATGTTGAAAGAGTATTTCTTGTGATTCCCTCTGAACAATTATGCACAATCAAACACCTTTTGCAAGTCTGTCACCAATTGCAAATATTGATTAATTGAGGCACAACAAAGATAACCCCATCAAAAACTGGCAGGGGTTTGAGCTTGTAGAGTAGCATACCACACCGAGCACACCAAGCGATATCGCATAAATGATTCAACACGTAATACAACCGAGAAAGCGGGAGATTCGACTGTGACTATTCGACTTTCACAACCAGTGCAATTAATGTAGCTCTATTCAACTTGGCAAAAAACTCTATTCAAATATCAACATACACACAAGACTAGAGTAACAGCGCATAGAAATCAAATGAAATACTAAGAGTGTGGCGTTACACATATTGTGCCATTTAATGACAAGTCAGAGGTGTGTTTTTGCTAGGACAGAGATGGCAGGTCTGAGCAAGGAGCGTTTTTTAGAAGGCAGGGTGAGAATGCAACGAATAGCTCTGAGCGAAAGTTAGGTTTGGCAGAGTAGCGCCTACTGCGGTCGGACTAGTATGTAGATTGACAGAACGCATCAGAGTTGGTAATATTTTCTTCGCGTTCTTAATGTAGGTATGCAGGTGACGGTTGGAGGGCGGACTATTCATAGAGAATAAAACATATACTGACATCATCAACGGGGTATTATATGTCAGAGCAAAGCAGAGGAGCAGTGCTTTTATATGCAGGTGAATAAAAATGGCGCTGGAGAAATGTCAGGTTGCAGCTAAAATTTAGCTGAGAAAATATTCATGAAATGCATAATTGATGGCAGAAATGACCTGCACAAAAAGGCCATAAAACAAGTGGCTCAAAGAAATTATGCAAAGTAGGAATACCCTTGCTCTGATACCATGTTAAACATACATGGCAGCAACATAATCTGAAAGATAAAACATGAGAATACATTTTTATTAACAAATGATATACATTTATAGTACATGGTTTGACCGTTGGGTTCCACATCCCAAGGTCTCTTGGACTCCTTTTGTCTATTCGGTTTCCACACTAACCCATTGAGGATTAGGTGTCCAACAAATGCGTTCCCCCTTCTGCATCTGCATGGATCTCATCTTCTGCTCCAAGTACATCTTCCGTTGCTTGGAAGATCCTTGATATAGCATGGACTAGGCATCTCACATCTCCTTGGCAGTCCCTTTGTCTAAGATGTGACCTACTACATGATCCTTAACTCTGTCGAGGATCATCCGCTTGGCCTTCTCCATCTCTCCCTTGTACTTTTTGAGCGGATCTGGATCTGTGGGCTCAACTACCACATTGTCGACGTAGATCTTGAGAGAATGCTCATCCAGAAGGCATGACATCGTTGCCTTCCAGATCACATAGTTGGATGCACCATCCAATTGACCCTAATCTCGTAACCCACTGGTTGCCATCTCTGCTAACGAAAGTGGGTGGAACTACTTCCTCTCTCCTCTACGCATCTCTGGGCTGGCCTATGCATTCCTTGCTGGAGTTAGTAGATCTGCTCCTCTCTGCTGCTTAGCAATAGAGAAATCGAATTCCCTGGCTAGGAATTCTTTGAGGAAGAAATTCCCTCAACAGTGTCTCCCTTCTTCCTTCTGACGATCTTTTTCCCCAACAACTATTGCAAAAAAATATGTCACACCATAAAACTGCCTCTGCGTTGAAGCTGCTGCGCTGCTTCCTCTGACACTGGCAAACTTTGATCTAGAAGTCTTACCTCTCTGTCGACACCACCCAGAGAGAGACCTTCCTGGAAAATTTTTGCCTTCCTAGCCTGAACCGCGTAATCCTTTTAGGGATTCGATTTGCTGCCTACACAACACTTCGACCCACCTTCACTTCAACACAAGACTCTTTCGACTCTACTCTCTTGCTTCACCTGCACCTCTGATACCATGTGAAAATTCGATTACTCGAATCACCACTGCAACAATTGATTAAGTTCCTTCTATTTGTTAATTACTGAACAAATTATTTACTGTTTCCTACAGTAAACACTGAAACTAATACACTGCAGTTTCACCAATTAAATTATAAGCGGAAACAAGAAACTGAGCAAGAAAGAAATACACAACACATTACACCGTTGTTTTTGGACAAAAGTCCCTGGAAAAACCCAATGTGGGAAAACCGGTGCAATAGACGAGGGTTTTATTATTAAGCAGTAGTAATTTTGAGTACATTTTGTTGGATGCCCAACTGGCTATCCGATACAGAGAGACACTGGGAAAAACAAATAGTGAGATGATCTCACCCTGTCACTGGAAGAACCGACTATGATTTCGTTGGAAATGAGCCTCTGCATCCCTTCTGCATCAGCCTTTGCATAGAACTGCATCAAACCCACGCAGTCTCTGCATCACCTCTACTGGGACTCCGTTGCCCCTCCTTCTGATCCTCTACTGGCTGGAAACTTCAACTCTCGGCCTCCCAGTCTCACACACCAACTCCTGACTTCTGAAACTCGATTTCCTCAGCATGAATTCAATCTCCCTCTTAGGCTTTGTGTTGCCACAATGTAGCTTTGCGTGGCCCAATGTTAGCCTTTCTGGATGTCCTTTTGCCCTCTCTGCCTTGTACTCTCCGGCCTAGGAAAAACTTCCCTCTAGATACTATCTTTGCCCTTCACTACAAGATATCACTTCAAATTCCTCTTTCGGCAGTTGCTGTGCTTCAGAAATTTGATCTTTTGATCTCCAATCGATGTGATTTCCAAATGCCCATCAAGCCTCCTCTTATAATCCTTCTGTTGAGAACCAATGGCCCAGATTAGATTCTAAATCTAATCAATGGTTCAGATCATTTTGGCTTGATCCTCATCCTCTTCTAGTAGTTTCAACCACAGTTAGATTAATACCCTTTAATTATTTTAATTTCCTATTAAAAATAATTAATTATTTTAATAAAACTGTCTCTGGGTGGAATTTCCCAAAATGATTTCTGGGTATTGTGGAATACATGTGTCCAAGCATCCCTGCAAATTTTGAGGCTTAGAGCACATTCGATGCTACTAGAAATCAACAGCTAGAACATATTCGATGCTACAAAAACTAACACTCCCTCTTAGCGAGGAATGTGTTCTAGTGCTACAATTGCTGCCACAACACACTGTCTCTGCATCATCTCCTGTCATGCTGTTGATGTTTGGCTACTGCTGCCCACCAACTACTGTACAACTCTGATATGCACTGCATTTGGGCTACTGCTACTGTTGCCAACTACTGCATCTGCACTGCAATCCCTTTCATCTGCTATTGCTACAACTAAGAATCCATCTATTTCTGCTACTGAAACGGATTCTCCACCATACTCATCTGTTCTCTGAACTAGATGAACTTAACTCTCCCTAGAGCTTTCATGTGTATGTCTGCTACTTGATGTCCTGTGGGAACATACTGCAACTAGACTACCCTATGCTGAACACATTCTCTGATGAAATGACATCTGATATCAATGTGCTTCGACCTATCATGAAATATTGGATTCTTAGAGAGTTTTATGGAACTTTGATTATCACAGTAAACATTGGTCGCTTCCATCTTCTTCTTGAACAAACTCATGAGTAGCTTCCTAAGCCATATAACTTCACACGTAGCTGTGTTCGCTGCCATATATTCAACTTCTGCTGAGCTCAGTGCTATTGACTTCTGCTTCTTGTTGCACCAAGAGACGATCCTTGATCCAACACTGAAGCAGTACATGGAGGTACTTTCCCTGTCCACTGAACTACCTACCCAATTTGTATCTATGAATCTGCATAATTTGACGTCATCTCCTCGAGTATATTTCAACCCATATCCAACTGTTACACGCACATATCTAAGAATGTGCCTAGTTGTTGCCCAATGTACCCTTTTCGGTTTTACCATGAACTGACTAAGGGTATTGGCAACGAAACAAATGGCTGTCCTAGTGTTAAGCAGATACATGAGCGACCCAATGAGCTATCTGTACAAGGTGGGGTCAGCTTCCTTGCCCCCTGATGCATCTATCTTCTTCCAATTGGTGATCATGGGCGTCATCATGAGTTGACAATCCAACATTCTAAATCTCTTCAGGATATTTGTAGCATATCTCCCTTGCCCAAGGAAGATCTCCCCATTCTTCTGCCATACTTCCAATCCTAGAAAATAGTGCATCAACCCCATATCTTTCATGTTGAATTTTGCTTCAAGGTTCCTTTTGCAGTCCTTTATGAGCCTTGATGATCCTGTCAAAAATAGGTCATCTACATACAAAACCAGAATGAGAGGCTCATTCTCCACCATCAAATAGTAGAGATTGGGATCTGCATTACTCTTGATGAATCCCAACTGCTACAAATAATTGTCAATCCAACCATACCACACCCTGGGTGCCTGTTTGAGCCCGTATAGGTCTTTCTTCAACCTGCATACATGATTGTGCTTCTCATGAGTTTTGAAGCCTTCAGGTTGCTCTATATACACCGCTTCTTCTATCACCCCATTCAAGAATGTTGTCTTGACGTCCATCTGGTGAATCTCCCATCCCAACTGCATTGTTAGTGATATAACAGATCTAATAGAGGTATATATGGCAACTAGGGCGAAGGTCTCCTCATAGTCTATCCCTTCCTTCTGTGCGTACCCCTTTGCCACGAATCTAGCCTTGAACTTCTCTACACTGCCATCTGCAGCGTATTTGATCTTATAGAGCCATCTGGAATCTACAACTGATCTGTGTTTTGGTCTAGGCACTACCTCCCAAACATCATTTGTCATGGTAGAGCTGTGTTCTTCTACAATGGCATCCACCCACACCTGATGTTGTGTGGCTTCTTGAAAGCTGGAAGGTTCTGTAACCTGAGCTACCAAAGCTTGATTTCTGTCAGGCTGCCTATGTTATCTCTTGTTTGCCCTAGGAGCTCCAACAAAGTCCTCTGCGTCCCTCAAAGTCTGACGCACTTCCCTACTGGCTCTACCACTGGTGGTGGGAGTTTCAATTAGTTCCTCCACTTGCTGCTCCATTTGTTGAAAACGCCTTGGATCTCCTACCCCTGAGGAGATACTGGTGTTGGTCACCGTACTCGATCCCTGTGACTGTCCTCCTACTTGTCCAACTTCCTGTCCCTGCTGCTGGACTAACGGAACTTCTGCTGACTGATCACCTGCAGTCATTTATCGAGATCTTTTGAAAGCTCTGTCTTGCATGAACTTTACATCTTGCCTCACTACAATCTTCCTACTGCTAGGAATGTAGATCTTGTATGCCTTTGACATGTTGATATGCCCTACGAGGAACCCCTTCTCTGCAGTTTGACCAATTTACTGCGCTTTTCATCTGGTATGTGGCAGTAAGCCACACTCACGAATATCCTCAAATGACTTATTTCAGGCTTCTCTCCTTTGAAGACCCCCTCTGGCGTTTTCTTCCCCAATGCTTTATGAGGTGTTCTGTTTTGAATGTACACCACTGTGTTGCATGACTCTGCCCATAAAAATCTAGGCAAATCTTGGTCATACAACATAACCTTTGTAGCCCCAACTATTGTTCTGTTGTTTCGCTCCGCTACTCCATTTTGCCGAGGATTATATGGAGCTATCCATTCTCTTTGGATGCCTTCCTTCACGCAGAAGTCTGTGAAGCCTTTATCTGTGTATTCTTCTCCATTATCTGAACGTAGCACCTTGATGCGTTCTCTATGAGAGCCCTGGACTCTCTGAACCTATCAAATACCTCATCTTTGGTCTTTAAGAAATAGATCCAGGTCTTCCTGGAATGATCATCAATAGAGGTGATGAAATATTCGCCATTGCTAATAGCTCTAGTGGACATAGGGCCGAAAGTATCTGAGTGTATCAATCCCAACACGCCATTTGCTCTATTGTCACTTCTAGGAAATGTTGCCTTTGCATGCTTCCCAAGTACGCATCCTCTACACACATCATCATGCTCTGTGTTGAGAACTGGAAGTCCCGTTACAATGTCTCTAAGCATCCTAAGTGCTCCATGGTGTAAATGTCCCATCCTCCTGTGCCATAGTTCGTTCGACTCCTTCCCACTGCTATTATCACTGCCTACTAGTACCATTGGAGAATCGAGCTGCAACCTATATAACCTGTTGCTCTGATCTCCAATCTGTCTCACCTTCTTCTAGCTAGAGTGTTTGACATACACTTTATTTCCCACGAAATGTACATCATACCCCTTGTCCTGTAACTGGGACATTGAAATTAGGTTAATACCCAATCCTGGCACATACAATACATTAGTAGCGTTGGTGCTGATTCATGTTTTTGTTTGAAATTCTATGGTGCCTCTCCCTACCGGAGTACATTTAGTTCTATTGCCCATAGTGATTTGGAAGTCCATTTGCTCCTCCTAATAGCTAGAGAAATATTCTCTAACTCATGCCATATGCGCTGAAGCTCCACTATCAATATACTAGACACTAGATGATGCTGAACCTGACAAGCACGCAAACTCGTCCTCCAACCTGGAAGATAATTTGGAGGCTTCCCGACTGTTGATTCTATCCATGATTTTTTGTGCTATTTATTCTTTCCTTCCTAACACCGATTTTATTGCTGCAAAACACTGTGTCCCAGCTGGAAATCTATTCTGCAAAAAATATTGTTGCTCCCTCTGCCTCTGGCAATCCTCGATCTGGAAAATCTAATTTCTCTGTCGAATCTCTTAGATAAATCGACTCTCTTAGAGAAATAGACTTTTCCTCAAAAAATTAACCCTCCTGGCCAAGGGGACTGTGCAACCTCTGGGGTTTCAAGCAACTGCTTACACAGTACTACAAAGCTCCTTCTCCTCCCTACAACTGAGCTCTCCGGCTTCCACTTGTGCTCTGATACCATGTGAAAATTCCTAAACCCGGAATCCTACTGCAACAACTGATAATATTTCTTCTATTTGTTAGATTAATTAAACAAACTATTTGTAGTTTCCTACGACAAATATTGAAAAATATACACTGCAGCCTTCAGAAAACAAATACTGCGGAAGAAAAAGAGAAATTCTGATACACACAAAGATATTGACAGAATTATTTTTGGACAATTGTCCCCAGAAAAACCCAATGCGGGAAAGTCAGTGCATTAGATGAAGGTTTCTTTATTAAATTTTTAGCAGTAATTCAAGTACAAGAATTTGGACAACAAAGCAGAGGAAAAATACTGAGAGAAATTTAGTAACAAATTTCTCACTCTCCACAGCGACTCCTTGACCCAGAGATGGACCCTCTGCCCATACGCTGGTGTCTTTGTGTCACCCTCTATGCAATGACTGCACAATGCTTTAGTGGACTGCGTCTCTCCTCACGCTGTCACTTCCTGAATTCGTCTTGCACTTCTCGAACCACTGCTGATACCCTTTCTCTCTTTCCTACAAATCACGCTCGGTCTCTATCTCCTCCGCGGAACTTCAGCCACAGAGGAAATCGATTTGCCTAGGCAACTGAGTAACTGCACTTGTGTGTTCTCCATCTACCCATCAACTTCTTCTTATAATCTTCTATTGGAGCACCAACGACCAAGATTAAAACATAGTCGATGGCCCAGATTATTTCCTCGTCGATCCGTGTGAGTTTCTAAAACATTCACACCATGACTTAATTAGTTTTGATTAATTAATCATATTTCCTAAGTTTAGACTTAGGAAATACTAAAAATTGAGTAATAAATCTAATTAAGTAGTCTCTAGGTGGAATTTCCATAAATGATATCTGGGTATTGGAGAATACATATATTCTAGCCTCTCCAACAAATCTCGTGGCTAGAACACATCCAATGCTACAAAAACTAAGTGGTAGTGGGTCAGAAAGCCTTGACCCAACCATGTAGGGGTTCGGGTAACCCTTTTGCGAAAAGAATAATTAATATTTGTTCAGATATGTCTATCACCATGATTGCTATTTGTTTGAATTCTGTGATGAAAACTTCTGGTGTTCCTATTTGTTTGAGTTGTGCTAACTCTCTAAAATGTATATCTGGATCCTTTCGATCAAAACGTTCTATCAACCTTTGGGTGATCTTTCGTATAAGAGGTTTTGCTAGAGTGCCCCAAGGTGACCAGACCATGGTACCACCATTCATGTGCCTCCCCTTCCAAGTTTAATGTGGCAAATTGGATAGCCTCTGCTTCCTGCATGGGATTAAGTAGGAAATAGGTGTCCAACTTTTGTACCCAAGCCATTGCTGAGCATTTTGAGGATTCATCAAAGGAGGGGATGGGTAGCTTTCCTACCTTGTGCATTAGATCTTGATTATGTTTTCCCCTAGGTCTATGTTTGTCTTTGATGTTGCTATACTCTTGGAATGATATGGATGCTTGTGTATTCTCCTCTAGTGCTGCATACTCCTGAAGGTATTCATCAAAGAGTCCATGTTGTTCTGTTGCTCCTTGGGTTGACGATGATTGGGTGTCTAAAAATTTAGGCAATAAGGTTTTATGATTACTTCCATGGGTTTCCCTAGCGTTAGACTGCACAAAAGTATTGAAGGGGCCAGGATCATGACTGCTGCTCCCTTCAACACTAGTTATGTTACCAACATTCAATATATTAGCGATGTTGTCACTTAGATATTTATAGTTTGGATGAACTATGTCATTTGAGAGCAAAAATGGGCCATCTGCTATTGCCCTTGCACTAGTAAATTGGTTATTCCTGTCTGCCCATGGATTAGCACATGCAAGAGTTCATTAATATCCGATCCTCCTCATCCTTCCCTATCCCCCATGGTTGTACTGTGGATAATTCTTTCCTTTTTGACTGTAACATTACTTGTATCTCTTGGAAGCATACAAGGCTCATCCACTCACAATTTGGTAGGAGGCATATTATTCAAAACTGATTGGTTCGAATCGTAAACCGTGTTGAGAAATCAATGCTAGTAGAATTACAATTTGATTTCTCTTTCTTGATAATTACTTGTGAATTATGTTGACTTCTTTTACTTTTTTATTATATTATCTTTCATCAAGCAATTACCAAATTATGTGTGTATAAATATCACAAGAACAAGAGACACAAGATGTAGGCACTCTGCGAGGGCAAAACCCCTATCTAGGGGGAAACCTAGTCAAGCTTCTTCCTCCAGTGGTTACGATGAGATAATCCAAGACTCTTCAACCTAGACATAGACTTCCTCCAACCACCAGGTCAACCCTTCCTTCCAACAACTTTGATCTAGATCTTCAACCCTGTAGCAGCAACACTTCGACCCAACAAATCAAGAATTCGACCTTCCCAACAGCAAAACTTCGACCTTCCCGGTAGTAGAACTTCGACCTAGCAAATAGCCTAGTAACTTCGCATAAAAGAGAGGGAGAAATAGCCCAGAAACTTCGACTTGGAATCCTTCCTTATTCTTCTTGAACTTCGCACTTTTCTGCACTTCCTTCTTATGTATCGAACTTGTTGAGTTGGTGAGCAAATAGATTGAATTGCACTTGTATATATAACTTCTTCTGTGGGTCGAATTGTCCTCTTGTAGGTAGACTTCATCAGGCAAGGGTTGACTTGGTGTGGAGGTGACAAATTACATATTTTATTGAATAATAATTCTTTTTACATGATTCAAAAGCCTAAGAAGGGTCTCATTAAATGGAAAATGACTCTAATGACTCAATATAAAACCTAGAAGTCCTCAATGGAGACTTTGACCTATAAAATAATGACCCAAGAATGAAAGCCATGCTTTCATAGGTCACTGTAATAATAATAAATTTTTCTTTTTTCATTCTTTGATAAATACATTTCATAATGACTCAAATATGAAGACCGAACCTAGTTACATTCTTCAACACTCCCTCTTAAGTAGGGAGGTATTCATAATTTACACATGTATACACAAGTACAAGGAAGATCTCAAAACACAAGAACTACGAAGAACTTAGGCACACACGGTGCCACGAACTCGATTCCTCACCAGGGAAAACGATTTCGGTGGGACTAAGATGGACTAAAGCTTTAAACTTCTATAGGTACCATTAGGCTTACTTGCTAACCATCAACCCAGGGAACTAGGTGCATAATGCAAGGTTAGAGCTCTATGACCAACGCCACCCTCCCTACTCTGGGAACTAGACATTAACACATATGTCCTCCTAGGCATTTTGTATCACACAAGATGCCTACTCAAATCTCTTCCAAACATTTATCATCGACAACATTAGTGATATCGATCAAACCAAGCATACTTCTTAGATATTCAACTTCTTATTAGGAAGAGACTTTGTTAATGTTGAAAAGTTTAACTAGGTTTGGTCTTGATAATGACATATATAATTGTGATTTTTATGTAATCGATGAAAAGAAGAAAATACTATTATTTTTGTAGCACTTGATTCATGGGTTTCATGATCAAGGGATTTCATTTTAGTTAAGGTTCCCATTGTGAACCTTTAGGTTTTGTCATCTAGTTATAAAAGTCAATGTCATGTATGGAGGACCCTTCTTGGGCATATTATATTTGTATCTGTGTCAATAGAAATGTCAAGTAGCCCTCCAAGACCAAGCACAAGCATTTGCCTCAAGTCAGCTCAAGTTGAAATTAAGACGATCTCTAAAAGGCATGTCAGCGAATTTACATGGACAAACTACTATTTATAGGCAGCTCGACTTTCATCTTAGACATAGAATTCGGTTTTGCGTCTGAAGTACATTAGGAAGTGCGAGCAAGAAAGATAGAAGTCTGTTATCCAACCTGGGAAGGAGGAGGATAATCCGAGCTTATTTTGGCATTGTTTTTGGTTACTTTTATTCACACGTGTGACCTGTATTAAGGGCTCTGTAGTAGGGTTTCCATAGTCAACAAAGAAGACAAGAAGAAGATCTCTATATCAACATAAATACTAGCCGAGGTCACAAGATTGAGTATCCTAGTCAAGCGAAGAAGGAAGATATCTCCAAACAATCCACACGTGTAAATTACAAGGGTATAGATATGTTGAGAGTTGCAAATCTATGGAAGAGACCGAAAATTTCAGAAGTGCTGACAGTTTGACTTGTGTCAACCAAAGCAGGAGGAAATTGCATCAAGGTTGATTCAAGAAGGAATCTGATCAAAGCTTTGTGTCTTGGTCTTGGAGAGGCAAAATAGGTCAAGGGTCTTGGTATTCGTCAATTGAAGTCTCTATAAGAAGAGGAATTTGTTCGGGTTTTCCTCTCAAATGGGAGAGGTTTTGGCCCTGGCTGATAACCTATATTCTGTGTCTCTTGTTTCTTACGGTATATGCATTGGTAGTTGTTTGATGAAGAAGAACACTATAATAACATAAGCAAAAGAAGATTCTAATTTAAGAAGTAAAGAGCATTCACAAACAATTATCATAAGTAAAGAAATCAACTAATACTTGTTGCCCTAGATTTCTCAACATGGTATCAAAGCTAAGGTAACAAAGTCAAGGAAGGGCATCTTATCAAGGGACACTCAAGGATCAAATCTCGAGGAAGGCATCAAAGCAAAGATCATCTTTAAGACAAGATCTACAAAGGAAGCATTATAATCCTAGATCGAAGAAGGAGTCTACAAAGAAGTCTTGGGATCATGATTAAGAAAAGCAGGCCAAGTTGAAGAGATCTACGAATCAAGGTCCTTACCATTGAAGGCATCACCAAGGAGTCATCATCGATCTTCATCAAAGGATCCAAAGAGATCTCACTTTTTGTGGGATCAAGGATCACTCTTGAAGAAAACTACCTTCATCAAGGAGAAGTTTTCTATGCTCTATATCATCATCAACATCAAGGAAGCAACAAGGAGAAGGCGCATCCTATCAAGTAAGTATATTTATATCCATATCTGAATCTGTCAAAATGTCTTTTTGCAAGGAAAGAAACATATTGGTTAGGGCTTCAAACTATCTTGCATGGAAGAAAACGATATATCTGAATCTCATTGAAAATTAAGTTATGGAACATGTCAAAGGATCTATCACTAAACCAGGAGAGGAAGATGCTCAAGCTCTTGCAAAGTATATGTGTCAGACCAAGAGGTAACTCCTCAAATAAAAACTTATTTTATTCATTCAGATGTTCATTATTATATGCAAGAGGGAGTGACTGTTCGGTTCATCTCCCGATGACTCTCTATCTTCTCTATTATTTATTTACATTAATTACAGTTGTACACCCAATCCCTTTGATTAGGTGTCAACATTCCCCCCCTTAATCTGAAGGGATGTTGGTGAGTCCAAGCATCGTTCTAAATCTTTCAAGCTTTTCTCTTCCAAGTGCTTTGGTAAAGATGTCTGCAATTTGCTCATTAGTGGAACAATGGCGAAGATGGATTGTTTTGGCCTCAACATGATGTCGAATCAGATGATATTTAGTATTTATGTGCTTTGTTCGATCATGGAACTTTGGGTTCTTGGCCAACTTTATTGCAGAGGTATTGTCAATCATGAGTGGAGTCGATTGTACCTGTTTTACTTGCAAATCTTCAAGAATTTTCCTGAGCCACACAATTTCTTTTGTTGCCTTAGCTGCTGCCACATATTCTGCCTCTGTTGTGGAATTTGCTGGAATTGATTGTTTGCGTGATCTCCAGGAGACAACTCCTAATCCAAGATTCATAGCATACCTTGAAGTAGATACCCTAGTTTCTTTGTCTCCATCAAAGTCTGAATCAGAGTATCCAATCAAGCTGAAGTCGCCCACCTGTGTATACTTGATTCCAAAGTCTTGAGTTCCCTTCAAGTACTTTAGA
>APFE030091830.1:64045-121548 GCA_000404065.3 Pinus taeda
GTGTATGAACCTGTGTAATTATTGTTGCAATGGGGGCAATGAAATTTAGTGGTTCCACCCCCTTTCCTTGCTTCAGGCTTGTTAACATATTTCCACAATGGGGTTTGGTCTTGTTTAGTTTTTTGAAAGTCATGTTCACCCTCCTCCAGCTCCTCCTCACTGGGGTTTTCATCAAATCCACTTTCTCCAGCTTTTTCATCCCCCTCTTCATTTTGGCCCCTCCGTTTCCTACTCTTCAGCACCATAATAACCAAAAAAGGGACCAAGAAGAGGAAAATGCCAAGGAATATAGCTAGGTCCATGATGTTTGATATTTGTAGGCTTTTGAATATGCAAAATTTAATGGGAATGGGAATGGGAATAAGAATGAGAAAATTAATTTAATAAATTTAGATTAATTAATTTAATTTATTTAGATTCATGATTTTTTTACTAAATAAACTAAACTAAACTAACTAAACTAACTAAACTGAACTAAATTACTAAATTACTACCTAACTAAGGTTTAAAATACTAAATTACTAAGTTACTAACATAACTAACCTCTTTGCAGGCTTGCTCCTTGGCGCTCGCTCCTCGCTTCTCCTCGCTCCTTTGCTCAATCTCCTTTGCTCTCCTCAACTCATTCAGTCACAATGAAATATTTTTTTGCCCCCAAGTCATTTTAAAACAATTTTTTTTAAATGAAATTTTTTTCACGTCAGTGGAAAATTTTTCATGCGATTCGCTCCTGACGTCGCGCGCGTCGCTCCTGGAGCGAAAAATAAAACCTCGGGAGCGATCGGGAGCAATCGCTCATCGCTCCCGAGCTTTAATTTTTGCTTCAGGAGCAACGGGAGCGAATTCGCTCCGGATTTTGGCAGGGAGCGGAATTTTTTTTTACCGGGAGAGTGCTCCGACCCGCTCCTGCCCAGAGCGCGGATTGGGAGGGGGTTCGAAGGGGGGAGCGCTTCCCCGCAACTCTAGTCAGAGCTTCTCAACTTCTTGAGATTGGTGATCATGGGAGTAGTCATGGGCTTGGAATCCATCGTACTGAATTTCTACAACACCTTGATCAGAAAGGAGCAGAGAATGGAGTAGCAGAAAGGAAGAACATGACTATTGTTGAAGCAGCCAGGAGGACAGAGCTTTCAGGAAATCCCGAGAAATGCCTTTCGAAGAGCAGTCAAAGGATGATATATTGGTTCAGCCATTGCAACCAATAGAAACTAGCATCAATATTACTCCTAAAGGCAAAACTCCAGAGGTATCACAACATGTGGAGTCTTAGGAAGAGGAGGAGTAGATAGATATACCCACTACCAGTGGAAGAACGAGCCAGGAACTTCGACAAATACTACGAGATGCAAAGGATTTCGTCGGTACACTCAGGAACGAGAAAAGGGAGCGTAGGTAGCCAGACAGATACCAAGCCTTGGTGGCTTAGGATGGAGAACCCTCTAGTTTTCAGGAAGCCATTCAACATCAAGTATGGGTAGATGCTATGGTGGAGGAATACAGTTCCATAATGGTCACTGATGTCTGGGAAGTGGTACCTAGGCCACAGGACATGTCAATTGTAGGTTCGAGATGGATCTACAAAGTCAAATACATTGTAGATGGTAGTGTGGAAAAATAAAAACCCAGGCTTGTGGCTAAGGGGTATGCTCAAAAGGAAGGGATAGACTACAAAGAAACCTTCGCCCTAGTAGCCAGGTATACTTGTATTAGATCCGTGATATCCCTTGCAGCACAGATGGGGTGGGAGATTCACCAAATGGATGTCAAGATGGCGTTCTTGAAGAAATATCATGTATGCAGGTTGAGGAAAGCCTTGTATGGGCTTAAACAGGCACCTAGAGCATGGTATAGTCGAATTGATGGTTACTTGCAGAAAATGGGATTCGTCAAGAGTGACATAGATCCTAACCTCTACTATTTGATTGTAGAGAATGAGCCTCTAATCCTATTGTTATATGTGGATGATCTTTTTCTGACAAGCTCATCCATGCTCATCAAAGATTGCAAGGAAAGCCTAGCTACAAAATTCGACAT
Source organism: Pinus taeda (assembly GCA_000404065.3). Lineage (NCBI taxonomy): Eukaryota > Viridiplantae > Streptophyta > Pinopsida > Pinales > Pinaceae > Pinus > Pinus taeda. The sequence goes on from APFE030091830.1 coordinate 66,080, forward strand.
GAAGGATTTGGGACGAATGCATTATTTCCTGGGGTTGGAAGTTTGGCAGCAGAAAGGTGGGCTTTTCCGTGGACAAGGGAGATATGCTACAATGATTTTGAAAAGGTTCAGAATGCAGGACTGTAGACCTATGGCTACTCCAATGATTACCAACTAGAAGAAAATTGATGCATCTGAAGATAAAAAAGTTGATCCCACCTTGTACAGGCAACTCATAGGGTCCCTGATGTATCTGGTCAATACCAGGCCAGAGATTTGTTACACTGTCAACACCCTCAGTCAGTTCATGGTGGAACCAAAGAGGGCACACTGGGCAGCATCCAAGCATGTTCTCAGATACATACGAGGAACAATCAAGCATGGACTAATGTACACCCAAAGAAATGACATCAGACTAAGTGGGTTCACTGATGCAGATTGGGCTGGAAGTTTAGTAGATTGGAAAAGTACCACTAGGTGTTGTTTCAACATTGGATCGGGAATGACCTCCTGGTGTAGTAGGAAACATAAATCCGTAGCTCTGAGCTCAGTTGAAGTTGAATATATGGCAGCTAGCATAGCTTCATGTGAAGCCATATGGCTTAGGAAATTGCTTGTGAATCTATTCAGGAGAAGGATGGAAGCGACCAAGATTTTGTGTGATAATCAAAGTTGCATCAAGCTCTCTGAGAATTCAGTTTTTCATGATCAGTCGAAGCACATTAACATCAGGTGTCACATTATCAGAGATTGTGTCCAACCAGGGGTCGTATAGTTGAGGTACACCCTGACAGGAGAATAGGTGGCAGACATTCTCACCAAGGCTCTAGGAAGAACAAAGTTTGTTTATTTCAGGGAGAAGATGGGGATGGTTAAGAATCCGTTTCAGTAGAAGAAGCAGATAGTATAGGGAGTTGCAGTGCAGCAGTTAGCAGTGGTAGTGCTATGGGCAGCATGATGCAACATATTCAGAGGGAGCTGTAGTACAGATGTAGCAGTGACAATTGTAGTGTCACGGGAAACAGTACAGGGTGCAACAACGTAGTAGATGAGGGGCAACAGGTCGAGCATCAGCAACGCAAAGGACCGATGACGTGGATTAGTATGATGCTTCTATTTGGAGGCATTGCTAGAACACATTCCTCGCTAAGAGGGAGTGTTGATTTTGGGTAGCATCGGATGTGATCTAGCTCCGAAATTTTGTGGAGAGGCTAAAATTCATGAGATCTCCAAGACCTAGAAATCATTTGGAGAAATTCGACCTAGATGATGGGTTATTAAAATAATTAATATTTTTAATGGGGTTCAGGAAAATAAAAATATTAATGGGTATTAATAAAGATATGGGTGAGAAGCTAAGTCACAGGACACGTCCCCCAGGGTCCCGTGTCCCGTATTTTACGTATTGGACACGAAAACGGCCCTAATACGTGTCGAATACGATTTTCAACGTGTCATGAAAACTTGAATACGTATTCTACGTTTTCCGTTGTGTCCTAAATTTCGAATACACGTATTTGGTTTGTAGAATACGTTGCCCTAACGTATTTCGACATGTTGAATACGTATTGCGAAAAAAACATAATTTAAAGCCCACGTGTTGGTCTATTCCTGGTTATTTTCGTCCTGCTGTCGTCTAGAGTTGCGAGCAGGGTGTTTGTCTTTGAAGTTAGCATTATATTTGAAGTCTGATTTCATCAGAATTGAATGTTAATTAATTGCAATTCAAGCACGCTGTATGCACGTCTGATTTCATCAAGATTGCAGTCACTAGATTTCCCTGACTAAATCTCTAAATTTGAAACTCCAGCAGATTAGCCTCTCTTCTAAAATGGAAATCCGAAAGTGATATGTTAGATCAGTTGAAAACTCACGAGTTAATACTAAAAAGATGAAAATAAAAAAGAATGATCTTGAGACTCTAGTAATCCTTGCATGAACCTAAATTGTAATTGGGCTTTCAAATTGTCTCAACAAACAGTGATGAAATCCATTGAAAAAAATCAAGTGAAGGTGTGATAGAAATAGTTATACTGAAGTGCCCTTTGGGGTAAAGGTCCTGACTCCTAAGGGGGCAACAACTATTCATATTGGGTGTGTTTGCAATCCATGAAAGCCACTTACTGATAAACCTAAAATTTCGTAATTGGAATACCCTTTGCAAATTGTGCATTGAATAGCCAAGGGTTGACACGTAACTTAAAAGAGGGAGGGAGCTCCATCAAATTTCCAGTGCTAACCAAAGAATTGACACTCAAAGGAGAGTATTAGGAAGGATTTCAAGAAATTTAGACAAACAATTATGTTTTAAATGAAATATTGCCTAGACTAGATTGTCTATCTATTTTTTATGCTTTATTTGGAATTTGAATCTTAATAATTTCGAATTGGAAATCTTAATATTTCGAATTGGTAACTTCAGTTGGTATTTAAATATCAGGTAAAAAATTGAAGTTTGAAACTTTTCTGTATACTGAGTTATACATTCTTGTAGCTTATCCAAACCTCTTATGCACATTGTAAATATCTAAATTGACAAGCCTAATCTGTGGAATCGATAGCTTCAGTTGGTATTCAAATATCATGTAAAAGTCCTTAATAAGCACTCCCTGAACAGTGAAATCTCTATGTAGCACACTTTTCTGCCAATCATTGGAGATTCAAAATTTGTATCACATCAGTTTTTTTATTAACTAGCTAAATATGTCAATTTGAAATTCACTGTGCCCACACTTCAAAACTCACATTTCGTTGTGGCTGCTTTATATCTGACAGGGTATTATATTCCTTAAAGGCTATAACATATCACTGTATCAGTTGTTGAACCTTGATCCCATTAAGTCAGTGAGAACTGAGAATTTATGCATTGCTAACCATTAAGATTAATTAGTAGTAAGTACTTACTACTTAGTTTCTTATGTGCTTGTAAGTTGTAAATTTTGAATCTATTGTATTTTTTTAAAGTGAACTATGAACTTTGAGAAGTAATTATATTTTAATTTGATTTAGATAAGCTGCAACCTGCAATTTTGATATGGATAAAAAAACTATATCGGTTATATATATATATAAATATATATATATATATATATATATATATTATATATATATATAATATAATATATATATATATTTTTAAAAATATATAAAACGTGTCCCCCGTGTCCTGTTTCCAGGTCGCTGCGTTTCGTATTGAATACTCGTATTTACGTGTCCTCCGTGTCTCGTGTCCTCGTGTCATGTGACTTAGGTGAGAAGCTTCTAAGAGACGAGGATCGAGTCTGTTTTAATCACTGTTCTACCAAGTTTCTGGGATGAGGAGGTGAGGGAGCGGGGATATGCAGCAACAACCTATGCAAAAACTCCCCACCAATTTTTAGGAAACATGGGGGGACGTCGGGGTCTTAAAAACTTATAAATATAAAATACAAATCGATGAATCATATAACTGAAACAAATTTAAAACAAAAAGCATGATCATTGGTATCATTATCATATAAATTATAATCATACATCATACATGTAAGTTTGTAACTGTACAATGTAACTACTAGTCTACTAACTTACTAACAATGCAGAATGAAAATAAACTATAAAATTATAAATGTTTAAGCTTTTAAACTTTAAACCATATTGATGTTCCACTTCCAACCATGAACATTGAACACTGAATATTGAAATAAAATTATAAAAGACAAGTTTGATACATCAAGAGGCAAAATAAGCATAATTGCTCAAGGTAATCCGTTCAATGAAGGAGCAGACAGAAGGTTGCTTGGCGATGGTGACAACGTTCCGTTCAACGAAGGAGCAGACAGAAGGTTGCTTGGCGATGGCGACAATGTTTACTTCAACGAAGGAGCAAACAAAAAATTAAATGTGAAATGAACATAATGTAAACCCTTCATGGTTAGTCAACAAATATTAAAAATTACGATATTTTGTTTCATAAATTAAAATTTGCGATTTTTTTCTAGGGAAACGACCCCTCAATACCCCTTAAGACCCCTTTTGCCTAGGAAATGACCCCAAAAATGGAGGAAACAACCTCTTTCAAGTTTCCTCGCGTACCCTATTTTTTGGGAGCGTGGGGAAACGACCCCTTCTCGTCCCCAAGCCCCCAGAGCACGACAGAGCTAGGAAACTCGACCCCCAAGTGGGGGGACGAGACCCCGTGGAACGCTGGTTTTAATCCTAGCTGTTGATTAGGGACTTAATCTCGGTTGTTGATTAATCAACAGGAAAAGTATAAGAAAAGACTTGAGAGTCATTTGGAGACACACAGGGCAAATACTTAGTAACCCGAGGGAAATCGATTCTCAAGGAGAAGAAGTTTGATTTCAGAGGGAGAGTAGCAGGGTGAAGGAAGAGGAGGGTATCAACATCAGTTAGACACTGAGGAAGAGGTGATGCAAAGCATCTGAGTGACAACGTGGAGGGAAGATCAGTGAGATAGCGCAATAGGAGACACAGTGCTCACACAAACTGATGCAGAAGACACAAAAGTGACGCAGAGGAGGGTAGAGGGTCTCCAAAGTGTTAGAGCTTCTCTAGAAGGAGGAGAAAAATTGTCTTAGGTGTTTCTCTCAAAAGTGTCTCAGTATTCTGTAGAATCTTTCCTTGTAAAGATATTGTTGCTGAAGATTAATAAATAAACCCTCATTTTCTGCACCGGTTTTCAAGCATTGGGTTTTTCCGGGGACAATTGTCCAAAAATAACTGTGTTGATGTGATTGTTCTTGTGCTTGTAAATCACTGTTATTTTCTTATGCTACTATGTGATAACTGCTGTAGAATTTATTTTAATGTTTATTGAAGGGTTTTGTAAATAACTTATTGTGGCAATAAGTAGGAGAAATAAATCAGTTACTGCGGTGGAATTTCGTGTTAGAATTTTTCACCTTCATGAAAGTAAAGTAAAAGTAAATACACAGTGGAGATTCCACCCAGAGGAACCCACAAAAGGATACATGATTGTATTTAAAGTCTTGTACAAAGAGGATGTTCATTTACGAAGAACCCTCGAAAATCGGAATAAGTTCTGAATTATTGCCGTGAGGATTTAATCAATAAGATCCTTTAGGACTCCTGGCATAATCATAATCTGAATTATTAAATTTTTCATTATGATTTGAGACATGCCAGTCCAGATTGATGCCAAGTATGATTTGATTTAACCATGGAGGTTCATGACCAAAACAAGCAAAGAAAGGTGTGAATGACATGTGAGGGTCCATCTTATCTGGAGGAATTCCAACTTCTCCAAAGTACTCAATACCATTTGTGAAGTTATGGCCAAATGGAGAACTGTTATCATGATTGATTTCCACTGCTGTGCCTCTATATAGAAGACTGAATTAAAAAATATCCAATTTGAGGGCTCCTTCCTCCATTTCTTTTTGTATGACCGACAATATTTTGTATGGATTTCTGCTATCAAAATATTCTTTTCTTGGGACATATGAAACCATTAGTACATCCATCCATTTGCTCCAGTATCGTAATGAAGACATAATATCTTCACAATACATAATGACAGATTCTTTCAAATGCTCTGGCATACTAGTGAATACCATAATACTCACTCCAACTGAGAATTGGGTCAAATATATAAATTATCCTGGAATATGGATCTCTTGCCTGACCAAAGTAAACATGATCATTTTGTATAAGACTCTAGTTAATATTACAACTGTGTCTGCCTTCTAATGAATTAAACCATTTTTCCTGCGAGTTAATTTTTCCTAAAAAACAATCCCAACAGAAAGTGTAATGGCATGATGAACATAATTCTACTTGGGATTTATTTTTAGAGCTTTCTCCCTTTTCAAGTTTCTTAATTGAAATGATTTTTGTTTCTTTAGCCCCTTCTCTGGTTAACATATCAATAAGGTAATTTTCTTTGCCTGTTTTATAGATGATATCAAATTCAAACCCTTCTAACCAGAGTGTCCATCTAAGAACTCGAGAGTTTTCTTGTTTTAACAATTTCTTGTTCTGCAACATGCCTTTCATATGCTTGAGATCTATTTTCACTGTAAAGTTCACACTTTTTAGATACAAACGAAATCTTTTAATCCCATTTTTACAGCTAAAATCTCCTTATGAGATGAAGGATATTTAAGCTCTGTATCTGTAAAAGTTCCTGAAGCATAAACACATTTCTGCCTTCTTATGATGTTTTTGTAATAGAATAGCAACCCAATAGAAATCAGAAGCATCAGTTTCTAAGATGAAAGGTAGTTTCTGATCTAGGAGAGATAAGGATGGAAAACCTTGTATTTTCTGCTTGATTCGCTCTGTCATTTGTGATGTCCATTCTGAACCTTTTTTCAATCTTTGCTGAATAATCCTTGTGTCTTTAGCTTGTTCTGAATAGAATTGTCTAACATAGTTTAGACATCCCAAAAATCTTTGAACGTATTTTATATCAGGAAGCTAATAAGGAAATCTCAATAGTGACTGTAAAACATGAGGTTGCAAATCAATTTTTCCTTGAGAGATGATCAAACCAAGATACTCAATCTTGGTTTGGGCAATAATGAATTTTTCTGGTGAAGAAGTTAATACCAGTGCATGCTTGAAAAAAACTTGATAAAATAATTCTAAATGTTTTTTGTGTTCATGTACATCTCTACTGAAAACCAACAAATCATCAATATATATACTAACAAAATCAAGATTGTGAAAAATGTATTCCATGCGCTTTTGAAACTCAGAGGGTGCATTCTTCAAACCAAAGGGCATAACAATCTATTGATACTGGCCACTTGGCTCTTGTACCAATTCTCAGAGTACGGAAAAATAACACACAAGCAATAAAGCACTAGATAGATCGCAAGAGCTCATAAACACAAAACACACAGAGACCATTTTTCTCTTATAGAAACTCTTAGAAAATTACAAGTGATTTGTGTAGAGACTCTTCTCTCCTTATAAAGAGAAGTTATTATAACCTTTAGATTCTATCTATCATTATTAGATCTTAAAAGCTAGATCCGATATCTAAATTTTGTACTAGGAATATTTTACATAGTGGATGTTTTCACGGGAAACCCACGAAATCGATATATTCTTGTCCTTAAGTAAAAAGACTATTCATGAAAGTAAAAATAGATACACAGTGGAGATTCCACCTAGAGGAACCCACGAAAGCATACATGATTTTACTTAAAGTTTTGTACAAAGAGGATGTTCATTCACAGAGAATCCTTGAAAGTCGGAAAAGGTTCTTAATTATGGTCTTGAGGATTTAATCAATAAGGTCATTTAGGACTCATGTCAGAATCATAATCTGAATTATTAAAACATTCATGATGATCTAAGATGTGCCAGTCTAGATTGATGCAAGGTATGATTTGATTTAAGCATGGTGTTTCATGACCAAAACAAGCAAAGAAAGGTGAGAATGACATGTGAGGGTCCAACTTGTCTAGAGGAATTCCAACTTCTCCAAAGTACTCAATACTAATTGTGAAGTTATGGCCAAATGGAGAACTGTTATCGTGATTGATTTCTACTGTTGTGCCTTTATATAGAAGATCGAATTCAAAGATATCATATCTGAGGGCTTCTTCCTCCATTTCTTTCTTTAAAACCGACAATGTTCTGTATGGATTTCCGCTATCAAAATCTTCTTTTCTTGGGAGATATGAAACCATTAGAACATCCATCCATTTGCCCCAGTGTCAGAATGAAGACGTAATATCCTCACAGTACATAATGACAGATTCTTTCAAATGCTTTGGCATACTGGTGAATACCATAATATTCAATCCAACTGAGATTTGGGTCAATTATTTAAATTATCCTGGAATATGGAGCTATTGCCTAACCAAAGTAAACATGATCGTCTTGTATAAGACTCCAATTAATATTATAACTGTGCCTGCCTTCTAATGAATTAAACCATTTTTCCAATATGAGTCTCTGAATTTGAAGTGGTAGAGACTTAATTTTTTCTGAAAAGCCATCCCAACAGAAAGTGTAATGGCATGATGAACATAAATCTACTTGGGATTTCTTTTTAGAGCTTTCTTCCTTCTCAAATTTCTTAATTGAAATGATTTTTGTTTCTCTAGCCCCTTCTCTGGTTAACATATAAAAAAAGTACTTTTCTTTGCCTGCTTTATAGATGACATCAAATTCAAGCCCTTCTAACTAGAGTGCCCATCTAAGAACTCGAGAGTTTCATTGTTCTAACAATCTTTTGTTCTGCAACATGCTTTTCATATGCTTGAGATCTGTTTTGACTGTAAAATGCACACTTTTTAGATATAGACGAAATCTTTTAATCCTATTTTTTACAGCTAAAATCTCCTTACGAGATGAAGGCTATTTAAACTCTGTATCTGTAAAAATTCCTGAAACCTAAAAACATATTTCTTCCTTCTTATGATGCTTTGTAATAGAATAGCATCCCACTAGGAATCAGAAACATCAATTTCTAAGATGAAAGGCAGGCTTTAATCTGGGAGAGATAAGGATGGAAAACCTTGTATTTTTTGCTTGATTCGCTATACAACTTTTGTCATTTGTGATGTCCATTCTGAATCTTTCTTCAATCTTTGCTGAATAATCCTTGTGTCTTTAGCTTGTTCTTAATATAATTGTCTAACTTAGTTTAGACATCCCAAAAATCTTGAACAAATTTTATATCAAGAATCTGATAAGGAAATCTCAATAGTGACTGTAAAACATGAGGTTGCAATTCGATCATCCCTTGAGAGATGATCAAACCAAGATACTCAATCTTGGTTTGGGCAAAAATGAATTTTCCTAGTGAAGAAGATAATACAAGACCATGCTTGAAATCAACTTGATAAAATAATTCTAAATGTTTTTTTTGTTCCTGTACATCTCTACTGAAAACCAATAAGTCGTCAATATATACAATAATAAAATCAAGATTGTGATTAATGTCTTCCATGCACTTCTGAAACTCAGATTGTGCATTCTTCAAACCAAATGGCATAACAGTGCATTGATACTCGCCACCTGGAACAAGAAAAGTTGTTTTATATTTGTCTTCTAGATTTATACCTATTTGCTAGAATCCACTCTTTAAATCAAATTTACTAAACACATTAGCACCAAAAATCTCTTCCAAGAGCATATCTTTATTAGGCAGTGGATACCTGATAGGTTCCAAAGCTTCATTCAACACTTTGTAATTTATCACCAACCTCTTTTTTCCTCGTTTCTGCTTTGAATGTTTGTTGACATAGAAGGTTGTGCAAGCCCATGAACTTTTATCAATTTTTTGTCCAGGAGCTACTTAAGTTCTTCTTTACATAACTTTTTCTCTGCTGGGCTCATATGATTGGCAAAAGCTTTTTGAGCTCTATGGTTATACCCTTCCTTAAAAGGGAGTGAGACAAAGTATTTTTCTCTGAACCCCAAAAGGCATCGGTGTGCTCGGCTGTACAATTTGTCTTGATTTTATTTATAATATCTTTCAAAACTTCTTGTCAATGAAGATTCGCGTGCTTGATGATCTTCTTGATCTTAGATAGGTCTTCAATTGATTCATCAACAATGTCCACTTTATGAGGTTGAATTCTGATAGTATATGTATTTTTAGCAAGAACTGCTACCTTTTCATTTTGAACACTGAATGTTATCATATCCTTATCAACGACCATAGGCATATCTTTCTTAACAAATTCTTGTCTAAGTATGTCAGATCTAGTACAACAGTTATACAAAGTAACATAAACCAAAGTTGAATCTAGCAATAATGGGAAATCAAGAGCAACATAAGAAATTTGGATAAGTTTCTTATTAACAACTTTAAAATGTATCTTAGTTGGTTGCCAGTAATAAGCCGAAATGGCTTTATACTTACAACAACTGCTCATGGCTCCTGTATCTATTTGGGCATCTAGATAATACTTTTTATAGCCTGGAACTTCAATGGAAATGGAATTACCATTATGTCTACAATCCCACTGATTTCTTTTACTGGCTCTTCTGATTTTTCTGTACATAAATCAAGTGGTGTTTGGGTCTTGTCAAACATGGATGAGACAAACTAGGAATTCAATTCATCTAGCTTCTGAAGTTTCTGTTGAATCTGTTCTGCTAGTCTAGCCATTTGCTCTCTATCTTTTCTCAGGCTTTCTTCTATTCTTTTGATTTCTTCTAGTGTAGCTTCTTTGCTTGAAATTTTCTTTTCTGGCCTTTTGAAGATGGACGTTGTATCAGGGTTGAGCCATTCATCTAAATCAATTTCCTCATCAGAATGAGATTCTTCAGTTATGCTTCTTTAAGTTTGTCGACCTTTTCTTGAATTATTCTTCTGGGAATAATCAAGCTTGAATTAAGAAAATCTCTCTGTTTTTGGAGATTTTCTATTTGATGTTTCACATTTTGAAAAGAAAACATTAAGCAATCTGATATATATGTATAAGCATCTTCGATATCACTGCTATCTGAAATAATAAACTTATGGAAATCATTTTCAAATTCTTTATCAGACTCGGTGTTTACAAAGAAGTATTCACATTCTGAATCTGGCTCAGAAACAAGATCCCATTCAGTTGGATCATATGAAGATTTAAATAATTCCATAATCTTGTTCTGAATTCCTTTCTTATTTTTCTCTAGACATTTGTTTACCCAGTGGTCTTTTTTGCCACATATGAAGCATTTTGGTTCTTTGGCAGGTCTTGACCTTTTCTTGAATGCATATCTTTTCCTAGGAGATCTATTTGTTTGGTAATCTGGATTTCTAGATTTCTTATTGAATCGATACTTTCTCCTAGAACACTCACACTTCTGACTTTGGAATTTATGAGAACCCTTCTTGGAGGAGTTTCAAAAGCAACCAAAGTGGTAAGTTTCTGAAAAGGAATTACAGAAATTCGGACTGAAACTCAGTTGCTTTGTAACATTCTTACGAGTTTTGTAGGCTGCACATTCATTTCTCAAAATTGTAAGAATATGTTGCTGTAAAACAGCTAAAGAAAGAGTTTCAACAGATATTCCTTGGTTGGAAAGTGATTGGTGTACTAACTCTGGAATTTTGCCTGGCATTGATGCTATATAGTGCCTCAAATAAGCAACATTGTGATGATCTGAGATTTTATAATACAAACTCTACATGGTACAATGGTAATCATTCAACAAATCTAGGCTGCATAATTTTTGACTCGTAAATATTTGAGCATAATGATCAGAGTCAGATGGTACAATGCCTAGTAATTCATGAGATAATGCCATTAGCATTGCCTGGAGGGGATCTTCATTTTCTAGAATCTCAACTTGTTCAGTCCTGTTTATTTTCTCCCACCATAGTTTGGCATTTCCTGTGAGTGCCCAAGTTATTTGAATGACAACATCTTTCTGTGTAGTTTTTAACTCTGCTTTCTTCTGTGTAGCCCATGCATTTATATTTTGCAGTAAAATTAGTGTTTGGTCTCTGTCTAAACAATCAAAATGATGAAGAAGGCATTACCATGGCTGGCCATATTAGGGAGAGACACATCTTTAGCTTTTTTCATTGACATTTGTCTAGTCCATTGAGAAAATGGACTTTTATGGGATTGTGATCCTATATCTGAATCTGTAGTTCTTGGAGCTTTATGTGAAAAACTAAAAGATTCATTTCTTTTATGTTTGGTAGAAGATTCTCCAGTATCTTCTTGTCCTGCCATTTTTATTTCATGAACTTTGAATCTTTCTAGTTTGGATTTTATCAACTCTATCTTTTCTTTGGCTAGATTGCTTCCATTAACTATCTTTGTAAATGTCTGAGGATCAACAATTTCTTCAGAAATAGCTTTCAGTGATAAACTAGATGAAGATCGAGAAGCTTTGAGATATCTAAATTTTGGTCCTTCATTCTCAACCTCTTCATAATTTGGAGGAGACCTTGGTCTGGGCAGAGAATCTTTAACGTTAGTCACAACTTTACTTATAACCCCTAATTGTGCAACAATTTCTTTCAATCGATCCTCCTGGGCATTTATCTGAGCTTACATAGTGTCATATGTCTGATGTATAGTCTTTACATGCTCTTTGACTTCTAGGATATCTTTTGCCAAATCATCTAGATTCTGTGCTATGCAGACAGACTGGTAATTGCTATACTCGAGCAGTTTTACACGCTCATCTGGCTCTGGCTCTGCATTTGGTCTATAATGTAAGAATTGTAGATCACTCTGTACTGATCCATTCCGGAATTTTGGAGTACAATATGCCGGATCTAAACTTCGTTCAGGAAGTATGACTTTGTTGCCAGGTTTTTCTCTGGGCAAGCTGTACATTTTTATGTCTGAAACAGGAATCATAACACACTCAGGGCAGTTTTGGTGTTGTCCATGATGAGATGTAGAGGCAGATGCGGAAGTGGATGATTGTCCTGACTCAATAGACTGGTATTTTTTCTTTGGATTTTGACAGTATGTAAAAGAACTAGAGGGACGAGCATGATGGCTTTGTTTGTGACAGCAATTCTGATATTCTGTGGAAGGAATACTGCTAACTGACATTCTTGGAGGAATATATACAGATGAAGGGATATTCTGTGGAAGGAATACTGCTAACTGACATTCTTGGAGGAATATATACAGATGAAGGGAGACGAAGTGACCGACTTCTGTGACATTATCCTTCTTTTGGTTTTGTACTGAGTTTATATGATGATTGTTGTCTGCATCCGAGTAACAATCTGAGTCCATTTTGCTTCACTTTAAGGAGCTTTCTGTTTCAGATGTAAACTCAACTCTACTCACTATTATGTGGTTGTTACTTCAAGATCTACTCACTTTTACATATATTCTTGGAGACCAAGGTTTCAATTCCTCTTCTTCTTGCCCTGCTGCAGTTTTTCTTGATCATTTGAGGTTTTCCGGGGTACAGATTTTCATGCATGGGGATTTCATCTATGGATATTTTGTTTTGTGTCCATTAAGATGTTCTGCCTAATTTATTATAGTAGTCCTGGATTTGGAAATTTCTATATTGGTGGAGATTTTAAATTTATATTTTGGTTCTTTTGCTTCTTTTAGGGTGGAATTTGAGGATGTCCATAGACTGGTTGATGGTCAAGCAAAGCATTCACCTGAGGTTTTCTATGCAGGCTCTCTATGGAAGGTACAGACAATTTCAGGCTGTTGTTCAGTAAGAGATTTTCTTAGTTCAAGAGGAAATTTTATGTCATAAGCCCTACGTGTTTTATACTTCATATTCTTTCATTTTGTGTGTTCTTCCATCCAGTAATGCAAGGTAGAAACCAGATGCCAAAAAATTCTTAGTTGTGAATTAAACAGGCTAGACCCGCAAGAATCATGTCCTGCTTCAGAAGATAGTTGCTAGTGCTTCTTGAACTTCTTTAACAAAAAGTTGAAATTTATGCCTGTAACTTTCATTTTAGTGCTAATACTTCCACTGTTTGAGGTGGTGGCAGGTCAGCGTGCAGGCTTTTAATGATGAAGATCCGCAAGGTCGCCGTACACTTGGTAATTTTCTTTTTCTTGCTTTACCACTGGGGGAAGTTGTGTTCTTGAGATTTGTTGAGTCCTGAGTCCTCACATGCATGTGTGCAAATTGATGAAAATTGTTGCACTTTCAGGATTATTTTTACATCGCCGCAAGGCAGAGAATATGGATGCTCTACAGAAGGTATGTTATTATTTAGTATACCTTATTTAGATGAACAATTTTTGATCTGATATTTCATCCTTTTTAATGCTGTTGTCCTTCTATGGGCTCAATGTATTTCCATTGTAGTTCATTAGAATACCAGATGCTAACTAGACACTTCTGTGGAAGATACAGATGACATGTTATATTCTATCTGTAGTTGCTCTCTCAATAATTGTTTATGTGCAGGTCCATCTGTATTTAGATACTAGAGAAAAAGTGACTGTTCGGTATCAGGTAAGATATCCTCAATGTTCATAGTTTAGTGAGAAATCCATAATGCCATGAGCCGTAACGTTATTATAGAGGTAGGTAATGAACATTGAAATATTATTCGTGGTGTTGTCTGTAGTTGATTTGTCCATCAAAGAGAGAAGTTATGGTGTTTGGCAGCCTCACACAGTCAGGAACCTTGCTACCTAAAGCACCTAAAGGCTGGGGTTGGCGGACAGCCTTGCTATTTGATGAGCTTTCAGATCTTCTCCAGGGAGGATCTCTACGTGTGGCTGCTGTCATACAGCTGGTCTAAAGTCCATGATTGATAATTATTGAAGATAAACAATGACTAGATTATTTCACTATAATTTTCACAGGTGAAAGATCAAGATCTTTCTCAGTCCATTTGGTATGTAACATCTGTGACTTGAAGCTTGCCGACATGGTATTTAAGGATGAGTGTCCACATATGCGTATCTTTTTAAAGTCTAAGTATCTGAATATTGAAGAAAGCATCCGTGGATACATGACCTTATGATATTGTAAAAGGCCAGGATTGTAATTGCCACTCCTGACCTTTGGCAGTACTGTCACCATATTATTCCATTAACGACTACCTCATAGACTTTCTTTGCAAGTTTTGTAATGTAAATGATAGGAGATTGGAAGGCTCAATCAAAGCTTCAAGAGCATTAAATGGTTTGTGTTAATGTTTAATGTTGAAATTTAATAAATATGAACAATTCAACCCAATGAATCTTGCTTTATATGGAATGCTGTTATGTGGATAATGACATGTATTTTATTATAACATTGTGAATTGCTGTCAGACTTTTCCAAATTGCCTGTTTGTAAGGTGAATAATTTCCAGTATAATGACTAGTAACAGTCTAGATTCCAACACTGAAGATCATAACATCTTTTGCACCAAAAAGCATGTTGTTTATAATGCTGCTTGCCTTTAGTTGGAGTTTGCAGGATTCGTTTCATGGTCATATGGTCATATGATTATGTTCGTGTGGCATGTGATAGCTGTGGTTGTTCCTAAGTTGTCATGTACTTTTTGAAAACTGGAATTCAAATCAAACATTCATGTCACTTTCACATTGATGATGAAATAAACCTGAATTCAGAATACAATATCACCAAAGTGAAATCCCAATATCACCGACAAATCTATTTTGGTTGAACTTTCACATCTCGTAACATGTTCAAAATCACCTTGATTGGAACATGGTAACTGGTCAAATGGAAAACCGCCACCCTGGGAACATGGGATTAATCACCGACTCAATGTAATGTTACGTGTTTGGAAGTTTACTAATACCTGCAGGTTTTGGTATAATGGAAAATCTCAACATGGTTTCAGAGCCTTGGCCCAAGTTCGATTCCCCCAAGTTACGTTGGAGGGGGTTTGTTGGACTAACCACCACCCCTCTTGGGAATCGATCTCGTGGATTAACTGCCACCCTGGGAACATGGGACTAACCACCCACTCAAGGTAATGTTACGGGTTTGGAAGTTTACTAATGCCTCTGGATTTTGTTGTAATGGAAAACCTCAACAAACCCTACTATCTGCCATTATCAACTGGTGTTTGAGAACATGATGAAAGGTGATGTATCCAATCCTTCTTTTTACACCACAATGATGCCATGGTACGAGATTTCTTTGATTGCCACATATATAAGATCTAAAAGATTCTACTAAAAGTACAAAAACAAAAAGCCTGTAAAGTGAAATAAAACTTCTCATAAGAGAGGACAGACTCGTTATTTTTCAAAACAGAGCAGATCAACAAAGAAGAGAGCATATTAGCGGGGTTTTTGGGCAGATTTTTCACCTTAGTAGGATGAAAAATGGTTCAATCATTTTGACAAAGTGATGGAGGGTCAAATGGATTAGCTTCAGCTTAAACTTCAGCAGGAAAGAAGTGTGGATCCAAGGACTCCATTGATGAGATTTTTAAATCTGATGAGCAAAAGAGACAAGAACGAGGGGCAATAACTTGTATAGGGGCAATTTTGCAAACAGGAACGTCAAAACAACTAGTCAGGCATGATAGGCTATCCATTGAAATCTTGTCTGTTGCTCAGCATGACAAAGAAAAGCATACAAATAAGATGATTTTAGGGATATTGTAATGGAAGTAGAAGTCAGCCAGGCTGCAAAAATTACATAAACAAATAATGAAAAAAATTAAAGAAATTCTAGTCTTAAAAAGATCCCATTCTGTGATAGACATGTATTATCTTTTCCAAATGTGAACACATTGGAGGTGTTATTATGGGCTTAATGGAGTCAAGATACACCTAGATTGAGAATTTTCATATGCTAAGGAGCCCCAAATGGCTTTCACTAGCCTTTCAAGGTGCAGCAACAAGGTCATTTAGGGATTTATACTTCGAATTCCAAAGGAGATGAAATTTCAAGGGCTTTCAACCTCCAATAACACCTCCAATGTGTTCACATTTGGAAAAGATAATACATGTCTATCACAGAATGGGATCTTTTTAAGACTAGAATTTCTTAAACAAATGTGTAAATACTAAAATTAATTTCATTCAATGTTGCTCAATCATTCTATTTGATCTGTAAATGAGGGACCTATAGCCCACTCACTTCACCAACACATACTAACACAGAAATTAACTTCTGATCTATGTTTCTGTCTTGTACAATGATCTCTATTTTTGGAATGGCTACAAGACCTCCATTCTTAGAGTAAGTTGGTTCCAAAAGCTTCTATTGGTAAAGTGCATATACGAATTAGTAACCAGTAAAAGCCAATCAACCATGTTTTTCTATTTCACAACCAAGGATTTTTGTGAAGATAAGAATTTTGTTGTCGATGCATTCTCTGGTTAATGTTCTTCAAGAGGCATGCAAAGGTGCAATATGCCAACCGATTTCCCATTGTTGTCTAGTGTACACTAACCTGCACATGAAATAACTAGCTATAAACAATAGTAGTTAGGGCATTGAGTTTTAAATTCTCTGTTGTTTGTCTCTATGATCTCGGTCTTCAATAGGCTATTAAAGATTGTTCTTAAATGTTTGCAATGCTCTTTTCTCAAGTGCCAATTGAATTCCACACCCTCTAAAAGATCCATTTGTGCAAAACTTTATTCACAAGTTCAAATCCAATTGCTCGTGTAATGTGTGGAAACGGATACCTCCTTAAATGCGTGGCTTCATAACTGTATCAAATACTTATATTTGTATGTGTACTGTGTATGACACTGTTATCGCTTGTATTTTCCCTAGAGCAAAAATTCTCAATCTCACCAGGGGGAGAACCTAGGAATACTAATAGGCAAGACACCCATTGTCACCTTGATGGCCTTGACCCCCCTCACCTCTAGGTTTTGGATGTGTTTCTCCTAGCCTAAGGGGTGTTTCTCTCTCTCTCTCTCTCTTTTTGTTTAATTTTTTATTTGTTATAAAATTTAATTTAAAAAAAAACTAGACTATAAATGAAAAATAAAATGAATCTAAAACAAAAAACAAATCCAAAATTAAAGCTATAAATAAAATTGAAGTTTAGCTAAAACAAATTTCTTTTCTTTTTTTAGAAATCTAAGTAAAGCATTATTATTATTATTATTATTAGGTTTTAAATATAATTTAACAAATTTAATTTAAATGAAAAAAAATCCAAACTAGGTTTTATTTAGAGATGGAATTTAGATTTATTTTGGACTTTAAATCTAAATTCTATCTAGCACTAGCTCAAATAAATGGTTTAAAAGAAAAGATTTCGGTGGATCCAATTTAGAAAATGATCGATGAATGTTGTTGTCTGGGCTGTTGTTCTTTCCCCCCCACTTCATTTCCTTAGGGTAATAATGCAACG
The DNA here is from genome assembly GCA_000404065.3 of Pinus taeda. NCBI lineage: Eukaryota > Viridiplantae > Streptophyta > Pinopsida > Pinales > Pinaceae > Pinus > Pinus taeda. The sequence goes on from APFE030091830.1 coordinate 83,778, forward strand.
AATCCGTTTTATGCGATAGTATGGAAAGAAATTCACCAACCTAAAGCACAACAAAGAAATTTCCTTTCAAGGGAATTAAATCTGAATTAGTAATTTAACTAGATTAGCAAAATGAAAAATTGTAAAAGGCGTTGCATAAATGAAATATGAATACTGAGAAGAAATGTGATATATTCTTCTCAAGTGTCCAAAAAATTACTATTAAACAATACAAATATATTATATATATAATATATATATATATATATATAATATTGCAGATCAAGGCACTTGAAGGAAATATTTCCCAACGATGTCTTAAATAAAAATGTTATGCTCTTAACCTGCAAGACGATATTAGAATACCAAATATGCGAAGAAATATACCCAGAACATAGAACAATGAGAAATAACAAGTATTTTATTATTCAGAAAGCAATGTCCACTTGCCTCTTTGAGGGGGCAACCTCCAATAGAGCTGAACTCAATTACAAAATAAGACACGATGCTCCTCGAGGGGAGTCTCTATCCTTTATATAGGATTCATACATGCAATACCATGGGGCAATACCATGGTTCTTATTAATACCATCTATCTAATACCATGGCCCATTTGCAACTAACTGTGGTCCCTGCATTAAATTCGGGTTAACCACTTAGAATTATTAATATGGGCTTTATTGACTCTTAACTATAACTATGACTCGATCCTATTACATAAATAAGGGGGTTAGGGCTGGACCTTAACATGCCCTCCCCCATAAGAATAGCCTTGTCCTCAAGGCTAAAGCTGTGAAAACTGCTAAAGGATAGTGGCTGGTTCCCAAGTTGCATCTTTCGGAGAGGTGTCTTTCCACTTGACGAGGACTTCCTTGATCGTGCGGCTACGCAGGTGCCGTTCTCGTGTGTCAAGAACCTATTCAGGTTGGAGCCAGATTGACCCTTCTTTATCCACTTCAGGTAGACTGGTTTGAATTCTGCAATGGTTCCCAATCACTTTCTTGAGGCATGAGACATGGAAGATTGGATGGATTTTTGCAGTGGGTGGCAAAGCTAGCTTGTAGGCGACTTCTCCAATGCGCTGAAGTACTTGATACGATCCGTAGAATTTTTGAGATAATTTCTGACAACCCTTGTCTTTGAGTGATGTTTGCTTATATGGTTGCAGCCTCAAAAATACCTAATCCCCTTCTTGAAATTGGCGTTCTGAGCGATGTTGATCTGCCTGTTGCTTCATTCAGTTTTGGGCTTGATGAAGATTCTCTCTAAGGTTGGCCAGCATGGTTGTGCAGTTCTGTAGGAGTTGATCTACTGCTTGTACCTTCGAGCATCCCTTGATATAAGAAGTAGGGGAAGGAGGGAGTTGACCATAAACTGCTTCATATGGAGTCATTTTGGTGGTGGCATGATGGTGTTATACCACCATTCGACTAGAGGTAACCACTGTACCCAGAGATGTTGCTTTTCTGAAGTGAAACACCTAAAGTAGGTCTCCAGACATTTGTTGACTGCTTCAATTTGACCATCAGTTTGTGGATGATAGGAAGCACTGAGTTGTAGTTGGGTACTTTGTAGCTAGAAGAGTTCCTGCCAAAAGTTACTAGTGAAGATCGGGTCACGATCAGACACAATGGAAGTGGGCATGCCATGCAATTTGAAGATTTGGTCCATGAAAGATTGAGCGACCAAAGTTGGTGTAAAAGGGTGGGGTAGGGCACAAAAATGAGCATACTTAGAAAGTCTATCCACAACCACCATGATTACTGACTTGTTTCCTGACTTTGGAAGACCCGTAATGAAATCCATAGGAACCTCCATCCAGATTGAGGCCGGGATGGGCAATGGCTGTAATGTGCCTGGGGATTTGACTCTTTCTCCTTTGTGGCATTGACAGACGTCGAATTCAGCTACAAAAGTAAGAATGTCATTTTTCATGCCTGTCCAAAAAAATGATCTTCCAGTGTGAGCATACGTCTTCTGAAAGCCTGAATGTCCTGCAGTGGGTGACGAGTGCAACTTCGCCAAAATGTGGCTTTTGAGGGTGGATGTTGGTGATATTACGACTCTGCCCTTGTAGGGAAGAATCTCGTCCTACCACGAGTAGCCCGCTGTGGAATTTGGATCCACCTGCAATTGATTAATGAGTTGGGAGAGCCAGGGATGGGAAAACCATTCCTTGTGAGCCTCTTCAATCCATTCTAGAATGGGAAGGGAAATTGCGAGCAAGGTATTGTCCTCCTCAAATTGGCGGGATAACGCATTTGCTACAATGTTTTCGTGCCCTTTCTTGTAAATTATCTCATAATCATATCCCAGCGTTTTGGCGAGCCATTTATTTTGTTGTGGTGAGGATAGGTGTTGCTCCAAAAAATATTTAAGGCTTTGATGGTCTGTGCGGATTTGGAAACATCGCCCCAATAAGTATGGTCGCCAGGTATCTACTGCATGTAAGATGGCCATCATCTCCTTCTCAAGGGTAGATTGTCCCAGATTCTTCCCACTTAGTTGTTGGCTCGTGAAGGCCAAGAGTTGACCTTCCTGCATTAAGACCACCTCAATACCTGTACCAGAAGCATCACATTCAATCACAAAAGATTTGGCGAAGTTGGGTAGTGCAAGACTAGAGTGGAACACATGGCATGTTTGAGAGCTGTAAAGGCCTGTTGTGCTTCATCATTCCAGAGGAATGAATTTTTCTTGAGGAGTTGAGTGAGGGGCCTAGCAATGCGACCATAATTGCGGACAAATTTGCGATAGTAGCCTCTGAGACCCAAAAATCCTCTCCAGCTCTTCAAGGTCTTTGGTTGAGGCCAATCTTGCATTGCCTGGATCTTTTTGGGGTCCACCCTGACACCTTCACGCCCCACAATGTGGCTCAAATACTCAACTTCTTCCATGCCAAACGCCCCACAATGTGGCTCAAATACTCAACTTCTTCCATGCCAAAAGAGCACTTGGACATCTTGATAAATAATTTATGTTTGCGGAGCAGTTGCAAGAGTAGATCTACATGCTGAAGATGTGTGGCCCAGGTGCGACTGTAGATGAGGATGTCATCAAAGAAAACAAGGACAAATTTTCTGAGATATGGTTTGAGCAGGTGGTTCATAAGGCTTTGAAAAGTGGATGGGGCATTACAAAGACCAAATGGCATGACCTGGAACTCATAATGGCCTCATGAGTTCGAAAAGCAGTCTTTGGAATGTCGACTTCTTTCATGCGAAATTAGTGATAGCCCGAGCGAAGGTCAAGCTTAGTAAAGAATTGAGCCCCATTTAATTTATCCAACAAATCATCGACAACCGGGATGGGAAATTTATCTTTGACCGCCAACTTATTGAGGGCCCTGAAGTCTGGACACATACGCCATTCCCCATCTTTCTTGAGCACCATGACCACCGGCGATGAATAAGGACTAATGCTGGGACAAATGACGCTTGCTTCCAAGAGTTCCTTGATTATTTTTTCGATTTCATTCTTTTGGGCGAAAGGATATCTATATGGGCGCACATTTGGTGGTTGGGCCCCTGGGACCAAAGTAATGCTATGATCATGTTCCCCTCGAGGGTGGAAGCTCATGAGGCTTGTCAAAGACTGGCAGATGGTTGTTCAAGATCTGTTGCATCTTAGGATGAATATGAAGAGAATTGTGTTCAAAGGCCTGGATGGCATTAAATTGGGCTATAACTCCATGGTGGCCCCGTTTTAACAATTTTTCCATCTGATGTGAGTTGATGATAGAGGGAGCTCCTGCCTGGAGTCTATGGAGGGTATGTGTGTGGTTGTTCTACTTAAAGCTCATATATAACTCCTGGAAATCCATTGTGATTGGGCCAAGTGTGCGAAGCCATTTAGCGCGTAGGACAATGTCGCACCCTCCCATGTGTATGGAAAACATGTGGGTCTTTAACTGATAATCCCCCATTTAAAGTTTGACATTTTCACAACGGCCTTCACATTTCATTGTCCCTCCATCAACAATTTGGACCTGGAAGTTAGAAACTGCTCGGACAAAACAATGCACTGCTTCCGTGACTCTTTGATGGATAAATTATGTGTACTGCCACTATCAATCAAGACTACTACTGGACGATGCTTAATAAAACCTTTGATTTTGAGAGTTTGGGGAGAAGAAATCCCTGCCAAAGAATGCAGTGAGATAACTGGTTCTTTAGGTACATTGTCCTGCTAGTTGTCCTCTTCTTCCTCTAGTTCCTCAAGTGGTGGGGCTTCCTCCGAGGAACTATGATCAGTAGCATCAATTTGAAAGAATTTGGGCTCCTTGCATTTATGATCGGGGGAGTATTTCTCATCATAGTAGTAACACAATCCTTGCTTTCTTCTTTCCCCCATTTCTGCTGGTGACACATTTTGAGCCTTGAGTGTTTGGGTAGTGCTTTGAGCTTGTTTGGGGCGACCCTTGGCGGTGAAATTTGGGTGATTGTATTAGGATGCTAATGCACGTTCTACTTCCGGAGCTATCCTGCAAACATGCAGCCATGAGCTAGGGTGGTGCAGTCGAATGTGGGCTTGTATGGCTTCTTTGAGACCACTGACAAAACATTCCACGTAGAACTCATTGTGTAGACCTCCAGTGCGGAAAGCTAAGGCTTCAAAGGCTGTAATATATTCGTTCATTGTTCCTGTCTATTGGAGCTTAGTGAGACGACCCAAAAAATTAGAGTCCTAGTCAAAGCAATCCGTAAGAGATTTTTTGAATGTCTGCCAAGTCATGGACCTTCCATAGCAACGCTGATGCCATTGCCACCATTGCCATCTTTCATTGTCCAAGTACATGATACCCACACTAAGTTGAGTCGCATCATCTAGGATGTAATTCAATATGAGATATTGGTCCATTTGTGCTATCCATGCGGCCGGGCGAGAGCCATCAAATTTATACATGTTCAGCCTGGGTGGTCGCGGATGGGATTGTTGGTAGGTGTCAAAGAGGTGAAGAGACTGGCTAGACTCGCCCTCAATGTTTTCATTGCCAATATATGCCTTCGTTCGTTCCTCCACCTTGCCCTTTGAGAGTGTTTCATTTAAGGTCTTTAGCTGCAACACTACATCTTTCAATTGTGATTCAAGGTTGTCAATCCTCTCATTGGCCATCACTTGAGCTCTAGTTTGTACCATGCATTGATCCGATGTACTTGAAATTTGGGACCGCTCGAAATTTTTTGGCATTAACAATTGAATGGTACCACCTTGCTCAGCTCGTCGACCTGATTCTTATGGGCTAAGTCTCAAAAAATGTCAATGCTGCCCAAAGTCCTGCGAAAATCACACCCAGGTATAGGAACCCACACAATTAGTTAGATTTGAATGGTGGATTTGATTGTTGCGACGGCTACAGAGCCCAAACTGCTAGATCTAGATGGAAAATTTGATGGATCTGATAGATCTGAATGGCTGAGCTGATAGATCTAAACGGCGGAACTGATTGCTGCTGCTGCGACAAAACCCCACCCGCGAGATCTGATTTGGCAAACATTATGCATGATCCAGAGATAGAGAAGGGAACTATGGTCTTCAAGAGTGTCAGGTGCTATAGATCGCAATATACATAAGGGTCTGATAATAGTACTTGGTCCAATTTTTCAGGGCATTAACCAAGGAGGATCAACCATACCCTTAGTCGTACAACCGGACTACCCTATCGTATGCGCGAGTAATTTCTTCGAGCGCTGTTCTCGGTGTACTGTAGCACCAAAACGACCGATGATTTATCTATGGCGAGGTTTCAAGGGAGCTAGGGGGCTTCCGATATACCCAGAGGGTACTTGGAAGACAGTTTGTGCGCGGTTCTGTCTAATGCGCTACTACTCGAAGGGGTACCCACAGGGGTTACAAGGGAGTCCAACAAACGTGACCACCTCTTGTATTTCCTGCGTGCATGACTCCCCAAATCCGCACGTTTATGCGCTCAACGACAGATCCAGACGCCGAAACATTTCTCTAGCCAAGTTTTTTTTGCTAAAAATTGGAGATCCCATTGGCCCTGGAAAGCGCTCTGATACCACTTGTTATGCTCTTAACTTGCAAGACGATTCCAGAATACCAAATATGCGAAGAAATATACCTAGAACATAGAACAATGAGAAATAACAAGAAGTATTTTATTATTCACAAAGCAATGTTCACTTGCCTCTTCGAGGGGGCAACCTCCAATAGCGCTGAGCTCAATTACAAAATAAGACATGATGCTCCTCGAGGGGAGTCTCTATCCTTTATATAGGATTCATACATGCAATACCATGGTTCTTATTAATACCATCTATCTAATACCATGGCCCATTTGCAACTAACTGTGGTCCCTGCATTAAATGCGGGTTAACCACTTACAATTATTAATATGGGCTTTATTGACTCTTTACTTAACTATAACTATGACTCGATCCTATTACATAAATAAGGGGGTTAGGGTTGGACCCTAACAAAAAAACACTACAGAAAAACAAAGGCAAGAGCCACATTAATGTTGAAGAATCTAGGGCAATTAGGTTAATAAGATTCTTCTCGCCATGATAACTATTTGTGAGGTATTTTTAACTTTTTCTTGTTAACACAATCTTCTCTTGTTATTAGTAGAGTATGTCTTCTTAGTTCATCAAATAGTTACCAAAACAAAAGAGACAAGAACACAAGATGTTGGCTTTCTGCCAGGGCCAAAATCTCTCACTTTGAGTGGAAAACCCACACACAATTCTTCTTATAGAGATTCCAATTGACGAATACCAAGACCATGACCCTTGACCTATTTAGCCACTCTAAGACCAAGACACCAATCCTCTTTGTCACTGTTGAGATCATCATCATTGTTGCAACATTGAGGCCATCACTACTGCACCATCGAGATCATTACTACTGCAATACCGAGGCCATCATTGAGATCATTACAGTTGCAACACTATTGCTCCTTCACAGAGACCATTGTTGCTTCTTCACTATAACAAGAGATCTTTATACTAAGATATGTATATATACATATGAGAGCTGCACCGAGATCTTCATCAAGATAACGGCTTTGTAACTGCGTCCTCATCAAGATCATGATTGAGATCATGATTCCCATTATGCCAAGATCATGATTGCGTCTAGAATGAATGTCGAGACAAAGTGTGTCACTATGGGATCACCAAGATCCTCATCATCCGAGACTGTGACTGTGTCTAGAGAGTATGCTGAGAGTGTATTACTGAGGGATCACCTAGATCCTCTTCATCACACATATGCCGAGATTGTGACTGTGTCTTAGTATGCCGAGACAATGTTCATTAAGACTGTGAGGAGGCTGAGATATAATCTACTGTGATACCCATCCAAAAAACTCAGAGATGCTCCTCCATCCGAAACACTAAACCAGTGTACTCATTTGAAATTTTAGAGGATCTGAATTCTGAACCTGTCCTTTTGCGAAGACCTAGTTGGGTATTTATAGTAGTTGGTCCTCCATAAATTAGCCGACATGAAGGTTTCATATTTACTTGAAGCCGACATGACGAAGAGGATTGTACTTGTCATTTGGAGGGTTATTGTAGACCTAGACATAGACTCATATACATTAAACATAGGTTCAAGAAGAGCTTCTTCATATGACATTGACTCTTTGACTCAATAATAAATCCTAAGGCTCTTAATGGGAGCCACTAACAAATAAACCTCTTGCTCATGAAACCCATGTAGCAAGGCATACAAAAATATTTTTTTTTTCTTTTATTTCATCATTTACAAAGACCATGTCATTATGAAGACCAAACCTAGTTACACTTTCTTCAACACTCCCTCTTAATCATGGAGGTATTCATAATGGTACTTGGTCATTCTCAATAAGAAGAATTTCTCATAAGAAGAATCGGATTGGTAACCCATATGTATAGCATCATGGTAACCAACATTGTTTCCACAACAAGGCCTTGATTGGAAACTCTATCTCTCATCAGATCAGAGCACAATGTTGGCGACACCAAAGACTATAGACACCTTCATCATTGTCTCTCATGGTACATACCCACCCGAGTGTCCACTGAGGATGACCTTCCAGGACTTGTTGAAGTTTCTAAGTCTACTAGTTAGAAACCCTCCATGAACTTTACTGGTTTATTCCTAGGTACTTGTTTTGTTACTTAACAAGTTATTTACAATGTAAATACTGAAAATAAACACTAGTGCATTCTCAACATATTACAGATCATCAATTGAAGGAAATAGAAACAAGCATAGAAAATGACACCGTTATTTTTGGACCAATGTCCCCGAAAAAGCCCAATGCGGGAAAACTGGTGCAACTATGTGATGGTTTTCTTATTAAGCAATTTCAGAGTACAATTTGGGTGCCAAATCCGGCTTACCCAATAGAGAATGCCCTTGGCAGTAGTACCTCTCAGTCCGAGACAAACTATGTGATGGTTTTCTTATTAAGCAATTTCAGAGTACAATTTGGGTGCCAAATCCGGCTTACCCAATAGAGAATGCCCTTGGCAGTAGTACCTCTCAGTCTGAGACAAATGTCCCGGCTGAAACCCTAGATAAACCCTCCAATAGCTCCTCAGCTCCAATTTGCCTCAGAAACCCCAACGTTTGCCTTTCTGGACTACGTCAGCCTCTCTCTGCCTAAAGTTGGCCCTGCGTCACCCTCACTGGGCCTGTGTCGACCTCAAGAGGCCCTGCATCAGCCTTCTGGCCCTGGCCCTCTGTGTCAGCAATGCTGGCCTTTCTGAAGCACTGCGCAGCTCCTGGATGCCTTTACGTGGCCCTGGTTGGTTCTGCGTCACTCTCTCTGGCTCCTGCGCTGATCTCCCAGCACTATCTCTGCCTCTCTGTCTCTCTGTACTCACTGCCCCTCAGCTACAACTTCGATCACTGATTTTATCTCTCTTAGCAAACCCCGCTCTAGAAAATAGAATGACTGATCATCAGGTGTACATTCCAAGTGACCCTCAAGCCTCCTCTTATATTTTTCTCGTTGACATATCAATGGTCGAGATTAAGTCCCTAATCAACGACTAAGATTAGATTTGGCTTGATCCATGTCTTTTGGACCATTCTAACACAATTTTATATTAATCCACATTAATATTTTAATTTCCCTAAGTTTAGATTTAGGGACTCCATTAAAAATATTAATTATTTTAATATTTCTCAAACTGTTTAGAATCTGCCCAACCCTTTTCTGGGTATTGGAGATCTCATGTGCCCCAACCTCTCCACCAAATTTCGTGGCTAGAGCACATCCGATGCTACCCCAAATCAACAAGACTATTCTTATCTTGAGTTTCCAACCCTCAAAGAATATCGGTCCCCTTACCTACTCTTATCTTGGATGCCCTACACATCCTCAAACAGCATTGGATGCCAGATGATTACCCAATCCTCCATTCTTTCTTCTGAAGTGAAAACAAGAATTTTGTGTCTATCTTTCCCTCTCAACTAGGGAAGATATGCCCATTCCTGTAAAGGAATGTACCCAAGTTCCCTATGACTAGGAATTTGCCCAAGCTCCCTCTCAATTAGGGACTTGTCAGAGCTCCCTCTTAACTAGGGACTCTCCTTTTCATCAACGACTTATTCTTCATGGGTCCTTCAGCTACTTGATCAATTTCCTTCCTTGATGTCATGAAATTTAGTCAAGCTTCTTCATTGTAGGGCATTAGGCATCCATTACTTTCCTTCTTGGTTCGTCATGTCATTCCTTTCTTCATGGAAAGTGGCCTTCTTGATACATATATGGAACCTTCGTCGTATGGCTACTTCTTTGTTATCATGTTTCTTTTTGGAATTTCCATCCACCACATGAATGCTAGTTGTACTTGTAGTTACAACTTTTGTTCCAGTAGCCTACATGAACTCATCCAAATATTATTCAAGACATCAAAACATAACATTAAATCAAATAGTACCTTATGGGATGGCTCTTCATCATGACATATTCATGTGCGTATCAACATCTTGCATACATGTTGACACATCTCCCAAAGATATCCATAGTCAAGGGTCTCCATCTTTTCAGAATTCCATCAGAGTTTTCATGTCTTTTCAGGAGATTTCCTAGTCAAATCTTCTTGTCCTTTGGATGTTGATTGCCTTCATCATCGTTGCATATCTCATGATCTCTTCCTCTTACAAATTCCATTCCCAGGAGATTCTAATAGAATTCCTTAATTGTAGTCAACCACCTCATACTTCATATGAGGACATATTATGTTGATTTCATCTAGAGCGGTGTATGCCTTCTTGCATCCTTTTAGAGGAGGAGATCCCTTTCCCTTGATCATGCTTCTCAAGATAGAAGTAGTATTCCTTGTTACGTGCAACCATACAACATGACTTTATAATATTAAATACAAGCATACATACCTCATTTTACCTTTAGGTCATCTAGGCTTATTTCAACAATTTCCTTGATTGAAAAGATCTTCAATCCCTTTATCTACTTAATCATACCATCATCCCATGAATTTCATAAGTTGGAGTTCCTGATGAAACACTTGCTTCCTCTCTAGATTAGTGATCCCTCCGATGAGGATTCCATCAGAGAGTCTTGAGGATCTTGCATATCCCCATCTGGCAGATGTTTCCTTTTTGGCTTGATGTATGATGAGCCTTGTCCTAGATGACTTCATCCTTTCCTTAAATGTCTAATGAGGTTCCCAAGAGCTATATTATTCATGTTTGACTGCCATGGATTTTGTTCTTCATGATTCCCATGGTGATGTTATGAGCTCTTGTTTCTAATGCTTCCATGATGCCAGGATGCATCTGATTATCATGGTGATATCTATAACAAAAGATTTGATGATAGGACCGTTTTGTGAGGGATACCATCTCAATCATAGAAGAGATCTGTTACTCCCTCTTTCATTGGCCCTTTTCTTCAGCTTCATCCATCTTTCTGGTGTTAGAGAATCTAGGGCAAAGTAGTGTTGTGATGATTCTTTGTGACTTGATAACAATTTGTGAAGTCTTACTTTTCTTGTTAGCTTCTTATTATTCTTCTTCTTCTTCTTATTAGTTCATATGTGCATGCTTCATGAAATTGCTATCAAAACAAAATAACAACACAAAATTTGGCTCTTTGCCAGGGACAAACTCTCTCCAATCTTGAGAGGAAAATCCTTTGTAAGATTTCTCTTATTGAAGCTTCTTATTTGAACAACTACCAAACCTTATACCCTTGACTAGAATATCCTCCAAGCATAAGTCAAATCCTTCCTCTTTCTGCACTATTACTTCCGACACATCTTCCGACACTTCTTCCAACACTTAGTCTTCCAACACTTCGTCTTCCAATTAGAGTCCTTTTTCACCTTAGAGAGATGGGCTCTTGTGAGTTCTTGGAGGCTTGATCTCTCACCCAAACAAAGGACTGTTAGTTGTTGTCATCCCCTTATTGTACCTTAACACGTGTGACTGTTTCTAGCCCTAGAAACAGTCCTCTTCTTCCGCAGTTGTGCTTCTCCTTCCTTCGTTTGTGAGGCTATCTTCAACGCTGCAGTAGGAGGCCTTTGTAGGCCTAGTTACTAGCCCAAACCATAAATAATATGTCATTGCAACTTTATTGCTGATCTGGTTGTAGTCTGTCCTTTATTCCTTTGCATGTGTGGCTGTTGCTGCTTCAGAAATGGTCTCCTTACCTTCGTTGTTCTGTCTCCTTAACTTGCTGTCTTTGTTACCCTTTTTCTACCCTTGTCTTTGTCTTTTTAGCATTCCTCTTGTATGTGGATTTCAGAGAAGTTTTGTGTCATATTTTGGAGTTGATAGCCTCTATAGATAGAGGTATGTCCCTCCAATTAAGCCAACATGACTAGCTGCTTTTAGGCTGACTTATAGTTGGCATTATAATTTAATTTTTACCCATTGTTTCGCTGCTTGTAGACTACGTTGGTGGTAGGAGAGGATTTGACCATGCTTGGAGGTGTTCCCTTGAGCTTGTATGATGTCATACATGATGTAACACACCCTCAAAGGGTCTTATTATAATTACATTTTGACTTTGACTCTCTAGAAGCACTTCAAAATGTGCTTGACCTATTTTCAATGAGCAAGAAACTCATTGACAAATAATAAAAAATAATTTCTTTTCTTGAATAAGTACAAATATCAAAATTACATTTATGAAGACCTAGCCTAGTTACATTTCCTTCAACATTCGGTGATATGAGATTTCTTTCCATAGCATTAAATCTTAGCTATACTATTCTATCTTGTTTGAAGGCCAAACTTCCCTTTCCTTTCTGCAAATGTTTGAGTCCTTTAACCTGCAACACTTTTGCCCTCAATTTGTCTTTTTCTATCTAGCGTAGAGACCACAAGTTGTCGAATGAGGCAACCTTCTTGTTCATGGAAATTTGTTACCTTGCTTATCGGTTGGAACAATGATGATTATCTTCTTATCATCTCTCCTAGATCTCCCAATTGAGATTTCATGAAGATATTCCTTCATTCTTTGATACCTCCAATTTTGTATAGATTAGGTCTAAGTGATATGACATTCTTTACTACATTTTCAGAGAATATATCTGCTAGCATTTCATATATCTCTTTTTATGTCTCCTCTCCTGTTACATAGGGATGAGAGGACCTTTGACTGATTTCATAAGAATCCTATGAGTCCCTTGATCCTTTTACATGCATTCAAACAATGCTTGACCTTTATAGACTTTTCCATAGACATCAATGACTTCTCTTCCGGGGACTATATCTATCCCCCTTTCTTATGCAAGGAATTTCGATGACCCAACCGATTTATAGATCTCCTTGCACACACGAAGTCATTTGACCAAAATTATAAAATGAAAGATACTTACTTGACAAGTGAAGATGAACTCTTCTACTTGATCACTTTGATGATGGTTGAAGAAGATGTATTAGAGCTTCCTCTTAGATGATCTAGATGAAAAAGCCTTTCTTCAATAGAAAATGTTGTTTCCTTTTGATGAGGATGATTTGTTGCTTCCTTGGATGATCTTTTTCTAGGGCAAGGAGATGATCATTGCTTGATTTTATAACATTGAAGGTGACAATGCCTTCTCACCTTCAATATGATTTGCATTCTTTTGTAGTGTAGATCAGGAGTGCTTCTAGGGTTTTAACTTTTTCTAAGATGGTGTGATCTTCGTTTTTGAGGTCCTTTGAGCTACCTTGCTTTGTAGACAACTTGATGAGGATCTTGGTGGCCTTTTGATGATGACTATGGAAACAATCTCTTGCTGTTGTAAACTGCTTCCTCGATCTAGGGTTTGATGAAAATTAGGGTTTGATTCTTCAATGTAGATCTTGATCCTTTTCTTTAATATCCTTCAACTTTTTTTGATGCCCTTCTTGGAACTTGATCCTTGAATGTCTCTTTTTTGCCCTTCCTTTGACTTCAACACCTTACCTTTGATACCATGCTGAAGAATCTAAGGGAATTAGGTTAATACGATTCTTCTCACCATGATAACTATTTGTGAGGCATTTTTAAATTTTTCTTATTAGCACAATCTTCTCTTGTTATTAGTAGAGTATGTATTATTAGTTCATCAAATAGTTACCAAAACAAAAGAGATAAGAACACAAGATGTTGGCTTTGTGCCAGGGCCAAAACCTCTCACTCTTTGAGAGGAAAACCTGCACAAAAATCTTCTTATAGAGATTCCAATTGATGAATACCAAGACCATGAACCTTGACCTATTTAGCCACTCCAAGACCAAGACACCAATCCTCTTCTTTGTCACTGCTGAGATCATCATCATTGCTGCAACACTGAGGACATCACTACTGCACCATCAAGGCCATCATTGAGATCATTACAGTTGTAACACTGCTGCACCTTCATCAAGATCATTGTTGCTCCTTCACAGAGACCATTGCTACTCCTTCATTGAGACCATTGTTGCTCCTTCACTATAACAAGATATCTATATACTGAGATATGTATATATACATATGAGATTTGCACCGAGATCTTCATCAAGATCATGACTTTGTAACTACGTCTTCATCAAGATCATGATTCCCATTATGCCAAGATCATGACTGCGTCCAAAATGAAAGCTGAGACAATGTGTCATTGTGGGATCACCAAGATCCTCATCATCCCAGACTGTGATTGTGTCTAGAGAGTATGTCGAGAGTGTATTACTGAGAGATCACCTAGATCCTCTTCATCACACATATGTCAAGACTGTGACCGTGTCTTAGTATGTCGAAACAGATTTCATTAACACTGTGAGGAGGCCGAGACATCATCTACTATGATACCCATCCAAAAAACACAGAGATGCTCCTCCATCTGAAACACTAAACTACTCTACTCATCCAAAATTTCAGAGGATATGAGTTCTGGGCCTGTCATTTTGCGAAGACCCTAGCTGGGTATTTGGTCCTCCATAAATTAGTTGACATGATCCAATGAAGAGATGTGTTTTTTAATTGTAAGCACCTAAGACTTCATGCACTTGCCAACAACTCAAATACTTTGGAAAATGGAAAAAATCTTCAAAACTACGCCAATAGCTCAAAGACTTTGGACGAACTCATCAACAACCAACAATCATGTAGCGACAAGACTGGTCTTGGCTATAAAGAAAAATTCGAAAAGGAGTCAAGTCCTTCTATGACAACTAAAGAAGATGGATATGCAAAATCTATCAAGCAGGTAGATCTCCCAGCAAGATCAAGAGATCAAGAATCGTAGAAAGAACCTTGGAAGACAATTCCTTGAAGAATATTTCCTCCCAGATATCAACCTATCTTTTATGGTCATTGTTATTCATGGGGAAGGTTTGGACATAGAGCTACAGAATGTCGCATGTATGTTTGGAATGAATATAATTCCAGGAGATCTCTCAGAAATGGATATTCCAGAACTCAGCAGAATATCAACAAATTTGATCATTTGAGAGATGATGTCCAATGTTACAAATGTAACAATTTTGGACACTTGGCCAAAGATTGCAGACTTGGAAGTTCTTCGAAGGAATTCTCGCAAAATCAAAATGAACGAGTATGGAAAAGGAAGACTGAAAGGTGTGCTCTAGCTTTCAAGGCTCAAAGCAACAAAAACATATGGTATGTTGACAGTGGTTTCTTAATAAATATGACTGGAGATAGAATAAGTTCATATCCTTGAAAGAAAAGCAGGATGGAACAATGTCTTTTGGAAATGATGGGTCTTCAAACATTATAGGAGCATGTACGGTCACTCTTGGAAGCAAGGATGCATTAGCAAAGGATGTGTTGCTGGTTGAAAATATGAATCACAATCTGCTCAACGTTGGATATATGTGCGATCAAGGACACACGATGTTATTCAACTCGAAGAAATGTGAAATTAGGAAAGGCAAGTTTGGTAAAATTGTGGCTACAACAAGCAGAGCTCCAAACAACATATATATTTTGGATGAGACACCTAAAGGGTGTTTCTTGGCAAAAGAAGACGAGAGTTGGTTATGGCACAAACAAATGGGACATATAAATTTCGACAATTTGGTCAAGATCAACAAAAAGGAAGCAGTTGGAGAAATGCTGAAAATCTCAAAACCTAGCAATACGATATGTGAATCTTGTCGGCATAGCAAACAGGCCAAAGTCGAGTTCAAGACAAAGGAACATTTTGTGTCACGTCCATTGGAATTAATACATACTAATCTATGTGGTCTTATGAGAACAAAAGGTTTAGACGGTGAATTGTAGTTTATGCTAATAATAGATGATTACACCACAATGACAGCCGTCAGTATCCTGAAGAAAAAGTTTGAGGCATTCGAATGTTTCAAAATCTACAAGGAATTGGTCGAAAATGAAACCGATTTGAAGATCAAATGTCTTAAGATTAGATAATAGCAGAGAATTCATGTCCAAAGCATTTCAACAATACTGTGACGAACATGTAATACAAAGGCAATTCTCAACAACTAGAACACCACAGCAGAATGGAGTAGCTGAAAGAAAAATAGAACTGTACAGGAAATGGATAGAACCATGTTAAAAGACTCAAACTTAGACGCTAAATTCTGGGTTCAAGCGCAATTGATACTGCCATATTCAGTATAAACAAAGGCCTGCTCAGGAACAATTGTAACATGACTTCGTACGGACTATGGAAAGGAAGACCAACTAATGTCAATTACTTAAAAATATTTGGAAGTAAATGCTACATCAAAAGAGAAGACCAAAAATTGGGCAAGTTCGATTCCCATGCTGACGAAGGTATTTTCGTTGGTTGTTCACGCAAAAGAAAGGCTTATAGATGCTACAATCCGAGGCAAAAACAAATAGTTGAAAGTATAAATGTTGCTTTTGACGAAGATTGTGTTCTAAAGGATAACAATGAGATTGTCTCTTCAACAAATCTGAGGTTCTTGAGGTAGAATCTGTGAAGGATAAAGAAACAAATTGAATGAGGATGTACAAGTTACCAAGAATAAAGCAAGATTAGTCTACAAAGGATATGCACAAGTTGAAGGAATCGATTTTGAAGAAATATTTGCTCTCGTTGTCAGAATGGAAGCTATCAGAATGTTTCTCGCTTATGCATGCTCGAGAAAAATCAAGGTCTACCAAATGGATGTTAAGTTATCCTTTCTAAATGGTGAATTGGAAGAAGTTTACATTGAACCACCCGAAGGTTTTCTGCTCACTAACAAAGAAAACTACGTTTGTAGATCAAAGATTGCACTATATGGTCTCAAGCAAGCTCCTAGGGCTTGGTATATTCATCTTGATAGGTATCTACATCAACAATCATTCAAGAAAGGAAGTGCTGACAACAATCTCTATGTGAAAGTGGATCAAGATAACCTAATGATTATTGAGGTATATGTGGATGATATAATGTTTGGAAGCAATGATGACAAATTAAGTATTCCACAAAAATGCAAAGTGAGTTTGAAATGTCTATGCTTGGCGAGATGACATACTTTTTGGGGCTTCATATTTCTCAGCACGATAAAGGAATATTCATATATCAAACCAAATACATCAAGGAAATGCTAAAAAAAATCCAAATGGAAGATTGCAAGCCAATCCTTACCCCCATGATAACAGGTTGCAAGTTAAGCTTATAGTATTTGTCAAAGGATGTGGACCAAAGGTTGTATAGATCCATGATTGGTAGTCTCCTATATGTGACAGCCTCGCGGCTTGATGTGATGCAGGCAGTTGGACAAGTAGCAAGATTCCAAGCAGCACCAAAAGAATCTCATATTATTGTCGTCAAAATAATTCTTCGATATCTTAAGGGCACAACGGAATATGGTCTATGGTATCCCAAAGGAATGATTTGGTTATCCAAGCTTATATAGATGCATATTGGGCAGGAAGTGTTGATGATCGTAAGAGTACCAGTGGAGCAACATTTATCTAGGTGGTTGTCTTGTTTCATGGTTAAGTAAAAAGCATACTTCAATCTCGTCATCCATAGCAGAAGTAGAATATGTTGCGACAACAACTTGTTGTACTCAAGTTCTCTGGATGAAGCAAACTTTGCAAGATCTTCAAGTCAAGTTTGATGAGCCTATTCCCATCTTTTGTGATAACACCAGTACCATTAATATCTCCAAGAATCCTGTGATGCATTCCAAAACAAAGCACATTCCGATTAAATATCATTTTGTTAGAGAGCAGGTCACAAAAAATAATATCAAGCTTGAATATGTTGGCACAAAGGAACAAATTAGTGACATCTTTACGAAACCATTACCTCGTGAAGCATTTGAGTATCTTCGCCAAAATCTCGGGATTCTCCGAAGTTTTCATTAGACTCTTTCTCTTATCTACTCGAGTAGAAAGGGGGAGTGGAGGTGTGTACATGTTTGCGGGATGGCTGTTTGTTAGGGGGAGTTACCCTTTGCCATTGATGACAAAGGGGGAGAGAAGGTAGTAGGAAGAGGTGTCATGATCGCAGGGGGAGTACTTGTGATGCCATCAATGCCAAAGGTGGAGATTGTTGATCACTGGTTGTCATTAATGTCAACCCAAGCAGCGGTAGGGGCTACCCTGATATTGCATGGGAATTTTGACTTGAAAAATCATATTAGTTTGTGTCAATGATCTTCTCGATAGATTCTACTCGTCGAGATGTTTCTGTTGATATATGGTATGCCTCCCAGTTCTTCACGGTTTGAGAGTTATTTGCATTTGATGTCGGAAACCCCCATTAGTGGGCTAAAACCTGAGGGGTTGAGACATCACCTTATTCCCCAACTATTTTCAATATATGAGAGGGATTCTCATCATAATCTGACCTCATATAAGTTTAATAAATTGAAAATCCAAAGATAGTAAACCAATCATTGACTTTACTCTCAGGTAGGACCATATGCACTAAGCCAATCATTGACTTCAAAATTTTAGTGGACAAATATTAATAAGCATTAGTAATTAATTAAATTAAGGGTAATTATGAAAGCATCATCTTAGGAAGAATTTTAAATTAATTCTATTCCATAAAAAGTATCCCTTCTACCTTAACAAATACTATCTCTTCCCATAAGGCTCACGACCTCCCTTCCTTAGCACACAAGACAAATACATTTAATATTTTAATAACTTAATTCCTATATGAAACCCTCTCTAATATCTAACGGTCACCTATAATGTCCCTTCCTAAACCTTAACGTCATCCTTACCAACCAACGTATGACTATAAAAAAGACCCTTATCACTACTTGAGATACAACCTTTTGAACGAATAATATAAGGTATTATCTCTCTGAAATTATTCGATCACCCTAAGGAGAAATTAATGTAGGCATCTAAAATTCAATAGGGGTCAAGGTATCTTGCAAAGGAGAATGAAGATCCATACATCTAGACCTATCATATAGACCTGTAGCAAGTATTCTACTTTGGATCTGTGGTGGAGGTTGCCTTACATAAGAAGAAAGAAGAACAACAAGAAGGATAAGCAAGAGTAAGTCTGTAATTTTCCTTTTGTATATTCCCTTTTAAGTCACGGTCTAGGTCCTTCTTACTTTGTATTTAAATTGAGCATGTAAAGTCACCTTTTTATGTCTCGGACCTGAGGTAATTAATTAAATTAAGGGTAATTACGAAAGCATCATCTTAGGAAAATTTTAAATTAATTCTATCCCATAAAAAGTATCCCTCCTATCCCTCCATAATCCGAAGTAGAATGGAGTAGCAGAAAGTAAGAACAGGACTATTGTTGAAGCAACCAGGGCGATATTGTATGATCAGGATATGCCCAAGTTTCTATGGGCAGAAGCATGCAACACGATTGTTTATGTTTAGAACAAGACTCCTCACAGGGCAATAGGTATCTTCACCAGTAAGAAGCCTGAGGTGAGTCATTTTAGGATATTTGGGAGTTTGGCATACTTCCAGATACCCGAAGAAAAGAGGAAGAAATTGGATCAGACTGCAGAGAAAGGATATCTTGTGGGATATAGTATAGAGTCTATCTTCCGAGGAATAGGAAGATCGTGATTCGATGGGATGTACAGTTCATGGAGGATAGAGATTTCATGAAATCCTGAGAAATGCCTTCCGAAGAGCACTAAAAGGATGATCTATTGGTCCAGCCACTTCGACCAACAGAAACTAGCACCAATATTTCTCCTGAAGGAAAAACTCTAGAGGTATCACAATAGGTGGAGTCTTAGGAAGAGGAGTAGATAGATATACCCACTGCTAGTGGAAGAACGAGCCAGGAACTTCGATAGATATACCCACTGCTAGATACTACTAGATACTTCGATAGATTCCATCGGTGCACTCAGGAATGAGAAAAGGGAGTGTAGACAGCTAGACAGATACCAAGCCTTTGTGGCTCAGGTTGGAGAACCCTCTAGTTTTTACAATAGGTGGAATCTATCATGACAGGTGGAGTCTATAGGCATAAGCATGCAACACAACTGTTTATGTCCAAAACAGGACTCCTCATAGGGCATTAGGTAAGATTACTCTAGAGAGTGTCTTCACTGGTAGGAAGCTTGAGGTGAGTCATTTCAGGATATTTGGGACCTCAGGTCTCACGATTTGATGTCTTTCTTCCTTACTTGATGTCACTGGTAAACGTTATCTTCATGCAACTGTTCTATTGCAACAGTAGAGGTTGCTTGAATTATGTTAAACCTACAATGAAACAAGCCCAAACGAAGACCCAATCCCAAAAATAACAAAAATACCCTTCAATGATACTTACCTCTGCCTGTAAAGAGAATTAGTACAATAGTAGTAAACATACCAAAAATTTATGTTAACAGAAATAGATATGTAACAAAAGAAATATAGCAATATATACCTGTCTCTTTTCTTGATGGCACTAAAATCTTAATGATGCTCAGACTTCACCCTCTTGGGTGATCCTAAAACTTTTTCTAGACACTAGACAGGCCTACACTTGACCCCTTTCATGACACTATACCTAACATGAGCTAGATATTATACACTCCTAAAACTGGCTCTTAAAAGCCTACAAGTTGTGCCCTAAAAACTACTGCAATCCTTACTACTTACCTTGATGATATGCCTTATCCACAAATCTGAAATGAGCCTTAACCAGTTCTGAACACAAGGCATAAATACAGATCTGAAACTTAAATGAAATAAGCCTAATATATTGCAATGTTACCCTAATGTTGTGGTCAATTTGAGACTTGAAAGATGCTATAGGACTGAACCACTGAAGCTGGAATTATTTTTACAAACATGCCTAAACACTAGCCCTAACCAGACATGGTACTAGCCTAAGCTAGACGTCAAAAAAAAACTTAAACTAACCTAAGTATGGGCCTAAACCAAGAAGAGATCAACCCTTTTTGTTCTTTTATACCTCAGGTCCGAGATATAAAAAGGTGCCTTTACATGCTCTATTTTAATACAAAGTAAGAATGACCCAGACTCTGACTTAAAGGGGAATATACAAAAGGAAAATTACAGACTTACTCTTTCTTATCCTTCTTGATGTTCTTCGTTCTCCTTATGTAAGGCAACCTCCACCACGGATCCAAAGTAGAATACTTGCTACAGGTCTATATGATAGGTCCGAAAGTATGGATCTTCGTTCTCCTTTACAACATAACTGCCCATGAAATAAATCCTCAACCAAACCAAACGTTGACCCGTGTTGAATTTTAGATGCCTACGTTAATTGCTCCTCAGGGTGACCAAATAATTTCAGAGAGAAAATACCTTAGATTATTCGTTCAAAAGCTTGTATCTCAAGTGGTGATAATGGTTTGTCTTTATAGTCATAAGTTGGTTGGTAAGGATGGCGTTAATGTTTAGGAAGGGACATTATAGATGACCGTTAGATGTTAGAGAGGGTTTCATATAGGAATTAACTTATTAAAATATTAAATTTATTTGTCTTGTGTGCTAAGGAAGGGAGGCTGTGAGCCTTATGGGAAGAGATAGTATTTGTTAAGGTAGGAGGGATACTTTTTATGGGATAGAATTAACTTAAAATGCTTCCTACGATGATGCTTTCAGAATTACCCTTAATTTAATTAATTACTAACACTTGTTAATATTTGTCCACTAAAATTTTGAAGTCAATGATTGGCCTAGTGCATATGGTCCTACTCGAGGGTAAAGTCAATGATTGGTTTACTATCTTTGGATTTTCAATTTATTCAACTTATAAGAGTTCAAATAAAGGTGAGAATCCCTGTCATATATTGACAATCGTTGGGGAATAAGGTGATGTCTCAACCCCTGGGGTTTTAGCCCACTAATGGGGGTTTCCGACTTCAAAAGCAGATAACTCTCAAACCGCGAAGAATTGGGAGGTGTACTATATATCAACAGAAACATATCGATGAGTAGAATCCTTCGAGAAGATCTTTGATGCAAAATAATGAGTTGTCGAGTCAAAATTCCCATGCAAGGTTGGGCTAGCCCCTGGTGCTGCTTGGGTTGACATCAATGACAACCACTGATCAACAATACCATCTACTACTCAACCTGGTTTTCTTATTCATCTAAACCACAAAAGAAGTATTTCTCATTCATTGCTCAACTTCATACTTGATAATTCCAAATCCCTTGCCGAATTGGAGCAATCTTGGGTTGTTATAGATCAGGATATTGATTTGCAAGAAAGCAGAGGCCATTGAAAGGCGTCTCAAAGATCGTGTTGATTGAAGGTAGCTAGCTTATGAATAGTGAACCTCATTCTTCTAGGAGAATTTGTAGTTTGAGCCCCAAATACAAATAGTTAGATGAAAAAGTATCCTTGTTTCTCAAGCTTGTCTTAAATTCTATGAAATATCTCGCTTCTTCTAGAACAACCTCTCCCTCTCACATAATCATGTAAGGAACCCAATCGTCATCCCAATCTACTTCCTCTTCTTTGAATTCTTCATCAATTGTGATGCAGGGGCATCCTTAGCCTCAGGTAATCCTCATCAACCAAAAACAAGTCTATGTTTGAGTTAGTAATAAGTGTTGTTACTCCCATGTATTTTAAGTTGTTGAAACTCCCAGGATCGCGTGATGATACTCTTGTTGCATGGAGTTACTGACACACTCAACCCAGTAGTTGTTTACATGCGCTACCACAAGACAACCACTACCAAACACACTATGAGAATGGGACGTGTTACAAATTTTGGTTTGTCCTCATACTAAGAGGAAGCAAATCAATTCAACTCTGGAATGCGAAGAGATCAATAGCATGGGAAACAACTTGTTCAATTGGAATGCGAAGAGGTTAGCAGTGTGAGAAATAAATTACGAGAATAAGGAAGAAAATGGGAATTTGGCTGGTTCACTTTGGGCTCTAAGGCGTTTGGTTTTTGGCTCTTGGACTTTTGGTATTGGTTTTGGTTGCTGAATAATTTGGCGAGAGTGCGACTAGCTTCTGTGCGGCTAGAGAGGGTGTTTTGTTTGCTGTGTGGTATTGTTGTGAAATAATGTAGGAATCTCTAGCACTTTGACAACTCCACTCTTAGATTTGAATTATTGTATGTAACAACACATTTTGAATGACTAAAAATATTTTGAAATCCATTCTAAGTTCTCGTGGGCAAGTCCAGAATTACTCTCTGTTTATGCTTTATGATTTAATTCTTGAATTAGTTTAATACAATAGCGAAAATCAAATAGATGAGGCATTTCTCTTTGCAACAATAATTCTGGTTCTGTAGTTGTTGCGCAAGCTATAGAAGCCTTTGTCGCCTCTAGTGGTATTAGAGCAAGTTTTGTTCTGGGATTCACACCTTGATTTGATTCATGTAATAAGGCACCAGAAAACATTGTTCAGTGGTTGCACAATAAGATTGTTGAAGCTATGAGCTGGGACACAAAACTTGGGTTGATGTCTATGGATGTTGGTGAGACATTTACAACTTGTAAGGATGCCACCGAGGAGGAGAGGAGCATGACAAGGAGGTGCTAGAAATCGAGAGCTAGAAGAGTTAAGAGGAAGAATAAAATAGTTGGAGCATAGAAGAAATGGGGATGCATAAGTAGATTCAAAGCTCGAAGAAGAAATAGATGAAGAACAAGATGCTAAGGAGTGAGACCCAACGACAAGGTTGATTTGATATTTTAGAAATATAGATAGTGCAAGAGTTGAAGTTTCATGTTATGATGGCAATCTGAGAACTGATGTGCACTGAATCGATTGGATTGGAGAAATTGAGAGATACTTCGAGTATGAAAATGTTTAGGATCCAAATCGGGTGAAATTTTCCGTGACGAAGTTGAATGGTCATGCTACACTATGGTGGGATATGCTGCAAAAAGAGAGTAAATAATCAACTAGAAAATATCAAGACTTGGAAGAAGATGGTCACAAATATCAAGGTGAAATTTCTACCTATTGATTACCAGTAGAATTTGTATAGACAAGTCCATAATCTAAGACAAAATGAAACCTTTGTTTGTGAGTACATTGAAGAGTTTTTTAGACTGTTACTTCAATTCAGTATAAAAGAATTAGAATTCCAAAGAGTTGCAAGGCATGCGAATGGATTGAAATACTTGATCAAGATGAAATGAGTACACCTTATTTCCAGACTGTTGATGAATCCTATCACATTTCCTTGAAGGTAGAAGAAATGTTGAATAGGATAGGGAAACACAACAGAAAGGCAGAGGAAGTGGCTTTAGAGGTAGAGGTACTAGAAGTAGTGAGAAGGAAGAAGAATCCACTAGTGGTCAAGGTGGTAGAGGTGGAAATAATGCTAGAAGAGGCAAAAGAAGTCTCATAAAAAGAAAGGGAAAGTATGTAATTACGTGTTATCAATGTGGAGTTGAAGGACATAAGAAATCTGAGTGCCCGGAAGGACAAAATTCAGGGAGAAGAGGTGAATCTAGAAAATAAGTTACACAAGCCTAAAAGCTTCTACTGCTAGAGAATATGTGACTGTGATTCAATAAGAACACAGAGAAAACTTTATATTTCATAAAGTATTGCTAAAGCTTGAGAAAATGATAGTGGAAGAACTAGAACAAAGAAGGAAAGTTTTCAAAACTAAATGTAAGTTCCAAGGAAAGTGTTGTAACTTGGTTATAGATGGTGGAAGTACAAAGAATATAGTGTCCACTGAAGTCATGGACAAGCTGGAACTCAGAAGTTTAGCCCATCCAAATCCTTACAAATTATCATGGTTACAGAAAGGGCAAGAGGTGGTTGTGATTGAACAATTCTTTTTAAATTTTCAAATTACCAATCTTCAGGAGCAAGTATTATGCGATGTGGTTGACATGAACACATGCCACATACTTCTTGGAAGGTTGTGGTTGTTTGGCAAGAAAGTTCACCATGATGCTCAAGAAACACTTATGAGTTCATGAAATATGATCAATGGTACAAACTCACCCCAATGTTGGAAAATACAACTATAGCAACAGGAAGATATGGAAGTACCAACATGTGTAACGACAAGATTATGTTATGTTCAACTAAGGAGTTTGTACATGAAGAAAGAAGGGAAAAATTATGCTTCGCAGTGATTTCGAAGGATGTGTGAGGAAGTGAATTTAGAAACCATACCCGCAAAAATCAAATCCTTATTAGATGAATTCAAGGAGATTGTTGTTAATGAATTGCCAAAAGGACTACCTCCCGTGATAAGTATTTTTCATCAAATTGACTTGATTCCTGGATCGATCTTACCAAAAAAGGCATCTTAGAAGACTTTAGCGGGTAAGGAAGTAAATAAGCACACACGAGTTACTTGGTAGGGGATTGATAAGAGAAAGTTTGAGTCCATGTGCTGTACCAACCATATTGGCTCCAAAGAAGACAAGTGAATGGAGAATATGCATGGATTCTAGAGCCATTAATATGATAACCATCAAGTACTGATTTGCCTTGCCAAGGGTGGAGAATATTATGGATTGTTTGAGTGGGGCTACATATTTCACAAACATAGACTTGAAGAGTGGTTATCATCAAATCTGAGTCATGGAAGGTGATGAGTGGAAGACTTCTTCCAAGACGAAGGATGAATTGTTTGAATGGTTGATTATGCCATTTGGGCTAACTATTGCCCCTAACACATTCATGAGGCTTATGAATGAGGTCTTGAATCCATTCTTGGGAAAAATTTTTGTTGTATACTTAGATGACATTTTAATTTTCAGCAAAAACAAAGAGGAGCACTTGGAACATGTAAGGCAAGTGTTGCAACGGTTGAAGGAAAATAAGTTGATGATTAACTTAAAAATATGTACATTCATGCAATATGCGTTAGTGTACTTGCGATTTTTTTATTTCAAATGAAAGTTTCAAGATGGATTTTGGAAAGGTGAAGGCTATCCTGGATTGGCCAACACCTCAGTCTACTTTTAAGGTGAGGAGTTTCCATGGGTTGGCAAGTTTCTACCAGAAATTCATTAGAAATTTTAGCCATATTTGTGAACCTCTTACTGAGTTCATGAAAAAGAGGAATTTTAAATGGACAACAACAATAGGGAAATCATTTGCAATTTTGGCACTTCTAAATTTTGATAAAGTATTCCAAGTTGACTGTGATGCAAGTGGGACAATAATTGGAGCAGTTGTAAGTCAAGAAGGAAGAACAATAGCATTCTTCAGTGAGAAGTTGAATGATGCTAAGAAGTATTCCATATATGATCATGAGTTTTATTCTATGTGTAGGCTTTGAAGAAGTGGAGACATTATTTGTTTCCTAAGGAATTTGTCTTGTTTACTGATCACAAGGCATTATAATATATCAACATCAAGGTAAGTTAAATCAAAGGCATTCTAAATGGGTTGAATTCTTGCGAAGTTATACATTTGTTCTGAACCATAGATTTGGAAAGTCAAACAAATTTGTAGATGCCTTGAGTAGGAGAGTGTTGCTACTCAACACTTTGTTAGTAAAAGTGGTGGGTTTTGAAAGCATGGAGTTGTATGCAGAAGATGGTGATTTAAGAGAAGCTTGGATAACTTCTAAAGAACCTTTGAGTGTGGACAAAACCATGTTCTTGGATTGTTGGAAATACTGAGTGGGGGGTGAATCAATATTTCCATGATTTTACAATTGGTTAGTTTATAATAAACATGAATAAAAAGAAATCACATCACATGAAAGACAGTACACCAAAAATATGTTGTCCAACCAAGATTTGTTACATGTATGATTACATACACAATTTACCAATTGTTCTGGAAGGAAGTACAAGACTCCAAAGTTTGAAGATATGCATATTGAGTTTGTGGTAGTATCCAGTCTCCTTTACACTCAACTAACCAAAAAACTATCTTCTGCTGCTCTTGTATCAACTGTCCATATCACCGTCCAAAGTTCCTTTGTTGTCCACCTCAACTAATCTCAACATTTATCACTATCTTATGTTCTCAATCACATCGTTTCCTTGCTGCTATCGCAATTACCACTGCTTCTGTATGCTGCTTCTTCTATTGTTTCTGCTATCACAATCCACTACTGTTTTCTATTGCTCATGTCCTTTTCACTACTAATGCTGTCTATGCCCATGCTATCTCTGCAACTTTAACTTTTTTCCATGCTGGCACACTCACTAATGTCTCTACTGATACTGTTGTAACAATGTTATACCTTCAATGCCAAATTATAGTCACAGTCCTTTATCTTTTCTGCTCCATAGCACAAATATTGTTGAATCCTAGCAGATAACAGTTTCTGGCCAGAATGACATGATCCAATCAAGACTGTATCTGTATTATGTTCATTGTACCTCTGGTAATAAAAACTCTCTGAAGTGTGCTGCGACAATGCCTCTGCTCTAATTACATCAAACTGTCTAATTATAAGTCCTCTTCTCGCCAGGCAATAATGAAAATCAACATCATCAATTTGTCAAACCAAAATTCTCAATGACATTACCCCAACAATGTATTTTGATCAAACCATAATATGGTATTTATTTTTATTCCCTTCAGTATACACATACTGATCCTGGATTTAAATAATATGATCTCAAACAACTCCATTTAATATTCTCACCAAACATCATACGCTGTCATATACTGTCTCGCATTCTTCCACAGGTGAGCAATCTCTCAACAGTACAAATTCATCAAGGTATGACCATAGTACAAACTTTCTCTGGAATCCTTAACGATGAAACAATTAATTTTCAGATGCTTCTTACTCGAGCTTCAATCCTCATTCTCAATTAGGAACATGCTCCATAATTCTTCTATCAAAGACCAATCTCTTTTAAAGGTTTGAGGAGCAGAGATGTCCTCATGATGTAAACAAGTATGTAGCATATGCTTTTGAAGGCCAATTATAACTTTCAATCCTAATGCAGAAGCTTCAATCTAATCTCAAATCTTGGCATGATGTGTAGGAATCTAAAAAGTGTCCATTGAATTAATGCTTCAGTCATACTATGTCTAGGGCTTCATATCTTGATGTGATACCTCAAATGACTACATGAACAGTGCCCTTGAAGGAACGAGTTGACACAGATCTGATTACCTTAGCTTTGGAGGCCAAAACAAATGGGTTACAGAGTCCTTTAAATTAGTGTCACGTGTATTGTGTCCTATCTGCTACAGAAGTTCAACGAGTTATTTTGTCTGAGACCAAACTATCAACAAGTCCACTGCAATATTCTTTTCATAATGCAGATTATTGAGAGCCATAAATGAGTTATGACAAAGTTTACCAACAACATTAACAATTCCATAAAACATAAGGTAAGCTACTATATTTGAGGGTTGAGAGCTAGGGCTAGATCACAAGGAATGAGGGCCCGAAACTACAACACAATCAACTCATATGTTATGGAGGATCAAACATCCAAGAGGTCCTAAATGTATTGCCACAGGTCTGAGAATATCTGCATAGTAACCCTTGATGAAGTGTTTTCAGAAGCATTCTAGAACCATGTCTTTCCCAAACACAGGTGAATTTAGCCTCAACATACAAAGATCTCCATGACATGTACAAGAAGTTCTTCAATACACAAGATGCCAAAGGTTTCTCAAATGCACATCTGGTTGCACATACACAACTTGTTATATAAAGTGTCCATTGAGTTCATCATGATATGAAGTCTTAGCATGTATTTTGAAGGGATGAGCATATGCCATAACAGTAGGACGCAACCTTAAATAATGTGCACAAGGTTTAATGTGGTGAATCATATCTGTTATGTCTTCTGCTTTCGAAGAGTAGGCCAAGATTAGAGAAAATGTATTATACTGGGCTACATGTATGAAGTAAACAATCCCAATAGAGCATTATGCTCCCAATGAAACCCTACTCAAAAGAAAGGAATGAGCCGACCAGAATTTGATATTGTCAGATCACAGGACTGAACGACATGAACTCGTAGCTATTTCAGGAGCGCCCTAAAGAGGGCTGCATGCATGGTTAATGATTCAATCCATCTGCGGTGAATCGAACGCATTGCTTCAGGCTGTATGATTGTGATACACGCCCTTTAGTGAAAACCCTACAAAAGGAAAATTTCCCACGAAACCCTTGTGCCAAAAAGAAAGGCAAATCCTAAGACCATAAAATCCAGACCCTTTTGCCAAAAAAAGTTTCCTAGTTTCTTGCTTCACAGAATTGTAGCTTCTTGCCTCACATAATCGCAGATTATCAACCCAAGTCACTTCTTAATCCATATAACTATACACCTTTATGTATAATGTGAGTGGAAGCTTTAAGAACAACTGACTTAATTTTTTTTAGAGGGAAGCCCAATTTTAAATTTTAATAGTGAAGTCATGAAGACCGTCTTTGAATAGGAAGGCATGAGTGCCAACCTTGTACTTAAGAAAAAAAAAACAATTCGTGACCTTTTTTTTCTTTTTTCTTTTTTAATAGGATCCTCTTTTCAAAATTTTCTTCCTTCTCATATGATTAAATTTATATATGTCGATAATTAAATCAAGAATACTCTTTTGATGAAGGTTATATCCATATGTGCCATAGCACATATAATGTGCTGCCACATTGACATCAAAGAGAAGATGCCACATCATCACTTTCTTGGAGTTTTGACCCACAAATGGGGTCGCTACTTTTGAGTGGGCATATCTCACAAACCATGACGGCCCTTGAAATGCCCCCCATACCACCGAAATCAACAAGATAGCTAGAATCTAATGACATGGGTCTCCAAGAAAATATTGGTGATCAGTTACTTCAAAACCCTCATCAATTGCAGTTTATGTTCATCGACCAAGGAACCAAACCTTAGAGCTAAGGTTTTGGCCAATAACTAGGGTTTCATCGTCCACTAGCAAGACCAAGGATTCAACACATTATGACATCACATTGCAGCATCATCATTTGCACCAAGGGATCCAAACCCTAGGGTTAGGGTTTCAACCAAGAAATTAGAGTTTCTACTGCAACCAAGGTTTCATGGTTGCGTTGCATCATCCTGTGAACCCATCACATCAATGGCTTCCAAACCTGAC
This sequence comes from Pinus taeda, assembly GCA_000404065.3. Taxonomy (NCBI): domain Eukaryota; kingdom Viridiplantae; phylum Streptophyta; class Pinopsida; order Pinales; family Pinaceae; genus Pinus; species Pinus taeda. The sequence continues at coordinate 113,591 of APFE030091830.1, forward strand.
ATCAATGATGATACCTACACATATTCTTTTAATCTTGTGTAATCCATCACCAATCTTGCCAATGTAATCAAGAAGTGTGGTTTATTTCAATTCGAAGAAGATGTGAATGCCACTCCTTGGCATGTGGCCTCCCCATTAAATCTAACACCCACTAATACACTATTGCCAAAATTTAAAGATCATTTTCCCAAGTTCTTAGATGATGGGATGAACACTGCTAACAAACATCTAATTTCTTTTTCTAATGCATATCGCAGTATTGGCACCAACGATAATGGCACATGCATGCATTTGTTCGTTAACTCCTTAGAAGGAAATTAAACAACCGACTTCTTTGAACCTCCTCCTAAGGCTCTCTCTACCTGGATGAAACTCTGTTACTGATTCAAATCTACTTATAACCAACCTTAGAGCTTTTTTGTTCTCCTCCGAGAATAAAATAATGTTAACCTTATAAAAGGTGAAACTATTAGATCCTTTAATCTTTGATTCACCAAATTGTAAAATCAAATCCCTGATATCATCAGGCCGCAAAATCAAATAGCCATGATGCATTACTATAACACTTTGCCGCATGCTTACCACAATAGGTTAGAGGAGAAAAATGCTAATAATCTGGGGTCCACTTTACAAATATGTTTGGAATATGAAGAACAATTGTGTCGCACTGGTCTTCCACTCGAAGACTTAGTTAACCAATCTAATATATATTTTGTCCCTTGACTCATGCAAGACATGCATAATCATTTGATATATTTCGAAAAGATGGTAGTGTAACCTCATGTTGAAGCTTACAATTAATCTCTCTTAAGAAACCCTTCCCAAACATATCAACTAATTTCTCATCTTTTCCAAACATGGTGTAACTTTTGTGAAGATTACCATGATGAAAATAATTGTGAAGTTAAAAAGAATGCCTAGGAAATAATTTTTGGTAAAATAATAGACCCCATGGTTGCAAACTTGGATTGGGCCAATGATAATTAAGTAATTATGGTTGAAACAAGGAGATCTTTTAGAGCTAGAAATGCCAAGAATCAACCCTCTAAGGAGGCCGATAATAAAAAAATCCCAGATTCCACTCCCTCGCGCCTGAGTGTAAATTCTTCCACCCTTTCCTCTTTGGTTGTCTCTCGATTCAATATTCTAAAACAAATGGCTAGGAACAAAGGTAATGCTTCTCTGCTTGATATGGCCACCATTCCCAAGTATAAACAAAATTTAAAGAATTTTCTTGAAGGATAAACACCTACTCCTATACATTTCCTTGAGGATCACCCGAAAGAGGATTCTCCTGAAGACAAAGTATTTGTTGTAAATAATTCTATAATTTTTTTCAAAATACCTATTTTTTATGTCTCTATGAAAGTATGTGATAAAATTGCTTATTGTTATTTAGTTGATGGTGGTTCGGGCCCTAATGTTATGCCTAAAACTATTCTAGAGGAATTAGGCTTGCAATGCTTCGAGGAAACACCCGATAAAATGGTGGCCTACAAAAATTCTCAATAAACAACTATTGGTGAGATTAAAGATGTCACATTAGTTTTGTGTGATCATCCTAAAATCAGAGTAGCCTATAACATCTAGGTAGTGGATATTCTAATTAGTAACTATTAGATCATTCTTGGTAGAAATTTGAAAACTAGAACATGTGGGTATATATGCCTTTGGACAATACTCATATGACCCTTCCTAAAGATGGAAATAATGTTATTGTTTTGAGGCAAGGAAGACTCTCTCCTTGTATTGAGAATTGTCCTCAACCCCCTGTGAATTATATCAAAGAAGACCATGGAGTTTACTCTCGTTTCACTGAAAAACAGTGACTTCCTCCTTCCCTTGTCAATCAAAATGATCAAGTCTAGCATATGCACTTTGACGGTGCATCTTCAAATGAAGGAAATGGCACCAGAGTGGTGTTATATTATCCCCTAAAAAAGATACGTCAACTTTCCTTTAGACTTGAATTTGATTGTACAAATAACATCGAGTTTGAGACTTTACTTTTAGGTATTCAACAAGACCTCAACTTGGTTTGTAAACACTTGACTACTTTTGGCGACTCTTAGATTATTGTTAATCTAATTAAAAAAATCTATTTTCTTCAACTACGTTATTAAACGATATATTCAAGTTGCATGTCAAAAAATTTCCAAATTACTTTCTTTGAACATTACTCATGTTCGCAGGGAATTAAATGACTTGTTGATCCCCTAGTTGTACACACTGCGAGCCCTAAAAGACAACTTTTGTTTGAGAGCCCTGATTACATTTTACAATCATTATATCGGCCTCATTTTCCAAACAAGGAGGATTGGTAGGTATTTTCGAATGATGAGAGAATTTTCTCATTTATCAAAGGATAAACTTTCGATGAGAAATCAATTATTTCACTTAAAGACAATAAGTACCCTAAAGGGATTTGTCCCCTTCAGAGTTCATCTTCTCCCAACAATTTGCAAATAATAATTAAAACATAAAGAGGAATCTTAAAGAAAAATAAGAGAGACCATATATGTGAATATTGGGAATACATAAGAGCTAAAGATTTTATGAATTAGGGCCCAATGTTCAGAGGTAAAAAAGAAAAGGTTCTTGGACCTTTTTCGTGAGTTTAGCGATGTCTTTGGCTGGTTGTACAAGGATTTACATGGTTTTGATCCTACAATAATTCAACACGCCTTTCCAATTAAGGAAGATGCCAAGCCCATCAGGTAGAGGCAAATACCTATTAATCCTACTCTTGAGGTCACAATTAGAAAAGAGCTTGAGAAGTTATTGGTCGCTAATATCATTTTGTTCTGTCAAATAATCGAAGTGAGTGGCTAACTTAGTCCTTGTTCAAAATAACATTGGTGACATTCATTTATGTTTGGACTATCACGCTTTAATTAAAGTAAGCGTGAAAGATAATTATTCACTTCTCAATATGGATTTTATTTGGCAACAAGTCATGGGATCTCAAATGATATCCCTTCTTTATGGCTTCTTTGGGTACAATTAGATACTCCTCAAGAAGGAAAATAAATACAAAACCACATTCACTACATGATGGGGCATCTTTTCATATGAACATATTCCTTGCATGCTTATTAACGCAAGTGCCATGTTTCGGAGAGCTATGCAAATAAGCTTCGACGATCTCATCGAGAAAATCATCCATTTTTATATCAATGATTTAACCGTTTATTCCATGTTTTGTAAACACCATTATGATAATCTTAGACATGTATTTCAAAGGTGTAGAGAATACGACATGTCTTTAAATCCTAAGAAATCCATTTTTGGTGTGACCACAAGAAAATTTCTTAGACATATTGTTTTTGAAACTAGAGTTAGTATTGACCTAGAAAGAATTGAAGCAATTAAGAATTTTCTAGATCCCAAATCTAAGAATGAAATTCAATCTTTCATGAGCACAAAAAAAATTTGTTTGAGGATTTATTTGCACTTTCTCCAAAATTGTCAACCCCATCCATTTATTTTTTTTGAAGGAAAATCTGAGCAGATCCACCTGAGGGGATCACATCTCTCCGACCAAACTAATTAGATAGTAACCTCAAGGGTGTCGAGAAGAATTGAACTTGTGACCTCCCAATGGTGAGGTGCTTTAGCAACAAGAACTTGACCAACTGAGCTAACCCTTAGGGCTTTTCAAACCTCTTTATAACATGCTAAAACAAGATCTAAATTTTCAATGGGATGATGTAGCCAAAAAATATTTTATGGTTATCAAAGAGGCCATAGATTTAGCCCCCTTTGGCAAAAACCAGATTTCGTCAATATATAATATATATATATATATATATAAATATTATATGATATATATATATATATATATTATATATTATATATATATATTATAATATATATAATATATATTTATATATATATATATATATATAATATATATATATATACTATATATTATATATATATGCACAAATGAGGCTATTTAGGTATTTGCTACAAAAAAATGATCAAGGTGAAGAACACCCTATAACTTTCATGAGTCAAAGCTTATCAGATTATGAATTGAAATACTCACTAATTGAAAATCACACTTACATGTTACTCAAAGCTATAGAAAAATTTTGACTCTATATCCTCAACAAGCACAAAAAGGTAAGAATCTTGTTACCTATTGTGGAATTTTTACTTTCTCAGACTTCATTATTTTGAAAGTTGGCTCATTGGCTTGCAAAAATATAGGAGCATGATCTAATAGTCATTACAACTAAGACTATTAAGGGATGTGATATTGTTCTCCATTTGGCCCAACATCCTGAGCCAAAAGAAGGGAATGACAAAGATGATTCCTTTTTTGCCTTGTTCCTATCCAATTGACCTTGCAAACCATCCTTGGTATAAAGATATCATTTTCTATCTACAAAATGAAAGGTTCTCTTATAACTTAGACAAATATTAATGGAGAAGACTACGACTTGGAGCCTCCAAATACCTAATTCTTAATACCATTATTTTCCATAGGTCTTTTGTTGGGCTCCTTTTATGTTGTGTAGATGACATAGAAAATAACATACTATTGCAAGTGTTGCACATATCCAATTTTTCCGATATCGACATTGGCAACCATTTCGCTACCAAATTCACAACACAAAATATTCTCAGAGGTAATTTCTATGGCCATTCATATTTAGGGATAGCTACAAATTTTTCGGAAGTTGCGAGGAAGGTTAGAAGGTTACTGGAAGAGAAAATCGTTATGCATGACCTTTGCAACACGTCATTCCATATTTCCCTTCCTATAAATGGGGATTATATTTTATTGGCCATATCAACCTGCCCTCATCTGCTAGACATATTTTCATTCTAACCGCTATCGATTATTTCACAAAATGGATAGAAGTAGTACCTTTGAAACATGCCAGAGATGAGCAGATAATTGAGTTTCTCGAAAATATTATCTTTTCCATATTTGGTTTACCATTGGAAATGGTTTAAGATAACGGGCCAACCCTTATCTCTGCCAAGTTCACACAATTTTGTGTAAAATACCAAATTAAGGATTTGTTAGGCCCCTATACTACTAGTGTAACCCCTTATTGTTATTAGTACAACCCACTTATTATATTGATGTACCCATGTAGTGCCCATATTGTTACTATTGTGCCCCATAGAAGCCAACTATTGTTATTATTGTGCCCTTACATTATTATTGTTATGTTAGCTCTGATTATGTTATGACCCCTTAGACTCTTATATATAGAAAGGAGGTCTTTTCATTTGTATCATCCAAGAATTGTTCATTTATGTAATGTAAAGGAGGTTGCCCCCTCGAAAAGGTTCAATTCTAAGGCGTTGATCTATCTTTTCTATCTTTTCTTGAGCTGGTTTCATAACATTTGGTATCAGAGCTTTAGATTCTAGGGTTTCGCTGCTCCAAATAAGTCATCGTGGCATTTTCACAATAACTTTTTTTCTACGATGTTTCAGAAGCTAAAAAAAAACCCATTTGAGAAGAAATCATGCTGAACATCAGGTTCGAATTTCAGAACTTTTCGCACTATATTTGCGGAGATATGATCTGAGGAAGTTGGTCTTTCTGCAGACTCCTGAATTGCATTCCAAACAGGTGACCTGGGGAAAATCGTCATAACTTTCTCTCTGAGTATCATATTGAAATTTCGTAAGAAGGTATAGAAAGAGAATAGACTGTCATTTTTTGTATATATTGTTCAGTGCCAAAGGTTGAAATAGTGACTCGTGGCATGTCGTACAAGTTATCTCTACTGAACTAGTCTATAATCAGGTCATTGTGGGAGATTTCACATAAATATTTCTTGGAGAATCCAATTTGGATCAGACTTGTGGCATTGGAAAGAGGACGCAGAGGGATACTACAGATCGCAATTTCAGAACTGGATGGTCCGAAATTATAGAGATACATCATATTCAATATCAAGCTCCTACAAAGTGAAAAAAGATGTGTAGTTTTTTTTTAATTTTTGCATAAAGCTTGGTTTGAAAAATTAGTTTGAAGGAATTCAAAGGGCATAGTAAAGCACTATGATCGGTAATTGATGCCCCGAGGAAATAAAATGCAAACACCTAGTAAGCAACCTAAAAGCTCTAGCACGACTCATGAAGAAGAGGAAGAAATGCAACATGATATATCAAAATTACGAGACCAAGTGCAACAACTGTCACTTGCACAAAAAGGAACAGAATCTAAGATGGATGGTTTAAAGAAAGGTGTAGAAGCTAAGATGGAATGTTTAAATAAAGGCGTAGAAGCTAAGATGATTGACGTGGAAGCTAAGATGGATGATTTGAAGATAGATTTGAAGACAGACATGGACGAATTGAAGATAAATATGAATAAGTTGCTACAAGAAATGGGCACTATGGGTGAAAGGGTACTAAAGGAAACTCATGATGAGAATAAAAGAAATGTTAATCATGATTCCATAGATGCTAATGTTGGATCGAAGACTCACCATATTCCAAAAATCGATATGAGGAAGTTTGATGGCAAGGATCCTGCCACATGGATATTACAGATGGGGCAATTCTTCGATCTCAATAATGTGCAAAACACACAAAAGGTACGTATGGCAACTTTATATTTGGAACCAAATCAGTTTGTATGGTATCAATGGCTTTGCTCTCGTAAACAATTTATCACTTGGGCAATTTTTACGGAAGAATTGATAGCACATTATGAGGATACAAAAAGCAACACTTTTTTTAGCCAATTGATAAGTCTCAAACAAAAGGGTTCAATAATGGAGCACATGAGGAGTTCCAAAAATTGAACATAAGGGTTAAAAAAAATATTCCAGAAGAGCATAGGATTGATGTGTTCATAGGGACTTTAAAGGATAATATCCAACATGATGTTCGCCCTTGGGAACCTGATTCATTAGAGAAGGCATTCGGGTTAGCAAGAAAAATGGAAAGCAAAATAATGGCAACCAGGAAGCATACCACTCACAACTATAAAGATGGAAGTGTTGTTGCCCCTAGTCTTCCACAACCTATAAGGTTGACACCACAACAATTAGAAGAAAAAAGGAGCAAAAGGGATTTTTTACAGTTGTGATAGCAAATACACTAAAGGTCATAAGTGTGCTGAGAAGAAATTATTCTACATAGATTGTGAACAGGAATAAGAAAAGGAGAAAGAAAGGTCAAAGGAAGAGGATATATTTTGGGAACAAAGCCTAGATAAAGAAAAAATGAATCCGATCATATCTTGTAATGCATTGGCGGGAATCACCACTCCTCAAACCAACAAGATAGAGGAAAAATCAAGAAGAAAAATGTAATAGTATTGATTGATTCAGGAAGTACCCAACAATTTTATTCATTGTAAGGTAGCAAATGAATTGAATTGCTTCCTATATCCAGCACCAGAGTGTCAAGTGATGATTGCAAATGGAGGAACAATAAATTGCTCTGGAAAATGCCATAATGTCAAGCTATCCATGGGAGAATATGTATTGACTAGCCCAATGCTTTCCATTGCAATGGGAGGTGCTGATGTTGTACTAGGAGTCCAATGGCTACAATCCTTGGGTACAATAGCTTTTAATTTTCAAGAACTTTTCATCAAATTTTCTGAAGGAAATGAAGTTGAATTAAGGGGTATTGGAGGGAAACCAGGAAAGATAATCAGCTCTAACGGTATGACAAAGCTTCTAAAAAAGGAACAAAGAGGGGTAATTGCACAATTATGTTCGCTAGATGTTTCCACATTGCAATCATCTATTTCTCCAGATCTCCTAAAAGTCTTGAAAAATCATTCCAAGGTATTTGAGACTCTGAAAGGTCTCCCCCCTATTCGTGATCATGATCATGTTATTCATCTGATTCCTGGAAGTGTTACTCCAAACATCAGGCCATACAGATATCCCTATGCCCAAAATAGTGAAATTGAACATATGGCTGCAGAAATCTAGAGGCTGGGATAATTCAACCGAGTCAAAGTT
>APFE030091831.1:0-37886 GCA_000404065.3 Pinus taeda
TATCAGAGCAGTAGTTAGTTTTCTAGTCAGTTTTCAGTCTCTTAGTCAGTTTTTATCTGAGTATGGGAATTCCTACCTTAGCGATGATATGATCTCATATATATATTTTGCATTGAATGTTTTTATAGGTCCCAACCGGGCTCTCCACAAGATGATCCTCGAAATGATAAAGTAATTCACTCTTCCTAAATGATAAATGAAAATCCTCATCTACTACAGACTTCGCACTTTAGGGGGCAATCTGTTATACAAAAATATCGTCACCTTGATTATTTTTAGTCAGTATAGGTCTATCACCACCTATATCAGCCTCCTAAGCAAGTCTCAGACCTCAGCTCTTCAAAACAAGCTTTGGAAATGAGAGAGAGACATCAAAAAAGTAATGTAACTCTGGTTCCGCACTTTCTCTCACTTTTGCCTGCGGGCCCACACCTTTTGTTCAGAATACTTGCGTACTTATACGCTCTATATATAAAGGGGAGGGTGCGTACCCCTGCGAAAGTCAAAAGGCACATTTTTTATCTTAAAAAACTCACTTTGGGTTAATTCTAGATGTTTCTAGAAGGAATTTTGACGTGGATTGTTCGCTCCAAAGTGGTCCATGCATCCCAAAAGAGAAGGAGCTAATCCCTTGCTAGGAGGAGCTATCCCTTTGAAGGAAGATTCTATCCCTTTGAAGGAGGACCTAGTAACTACCCTCCATTGCACTATAAATTGAGGCATTGGGTTAGTGGCTAGTAGGGTTAGAAGCTGAACATTTTTTAGGGTAAATTCTCGTGAAATCAAGACTTCCTATTTGAGCTTAAGAGGAGAGATCACATACCTTTTTGGCTTCATTGGGGAGTGAGTGAAGCTTGTCAAAGTAGAGGAGACTTCCTGTTGGACCCTGGGAGGAGCTTGTACAGCATCAAGGCAAAGGTTGTAAAGTTCTTCTTCTTTTGAATTAATACAATCAGGCTCATTTTTCTCAACAGGTATCTCATGTTATTTGTTTCATGGACTCCTTGACTTTCATGTTAAATATGTTTTATAATATTGGTTATTCAGGTGCTATTTAGTCGTTTTCTTTGTTTGTGTTTGCAGGTTTGCGACAAAGGAATTTACTTGGATCAAAGGAGCGAAGGCATCCCCAAACTTGCGTCGGATATAAGGTAGGCCTTAAACACACTTGTTTTCCATTATTTATAAAAGCACATTTAGAGAAAGATAGTTTCTGGTTGGTTTGCTTATCATTAGGGCTTCTTTAGATTCTAGAAAGGTCTACCTTGTCCACAAGATCGACTCATTCCACGTGACAATATAGATACCATCATGAAGAGAGTATAGGTTCCTTGATATTAGTATGGATGATAGTCCATAGTGCTTTCTCACAAAGATGAATTTTTAAAGATCCAGTGGTTCCTTTCTTTCCATACAACCCAAAGGAGGAATCCAAGATTGTTATGTGGAATTTTGCATCTACGGATAAACACAACTTCCCTAAGTGTGTAGCTACACTTATAACAACAGAATTAAAGAGTTTAACCTTTTCCTCTAGAATATAAATAAGACAAGGGACCTACTTGTCGTCTTTCACTTCGCTTTGTCTCCTTTAAATAGCTCTCGTCGCTCCTTCTCGAACTGCGTCCGCTCAATCAGTACTGTTATAGACATTTTGGGCACTGCAACCCCAATCATACATGTCCATAAACCAAGGGCTTCTAAGTCCCTAAAAGTGTTGCTTCACACCCTAAAGGAACAAGGTCAGCTGATTACATCATCTCCCAGAAGTTCTCCACAGAAAAATGCTCATAACTGGTCAAAACTAGACCATACAGACTGCCCAGTGTAGAGGGTGCAATGCATCCCACCTTCTCAGAGTAAAAAGTGCGATGTGTACTGGAAAGCCCTTCTGTAGGGTGCGATGGGCAAGCGTAGACAAATGGCAGAGATAGTTTGCAAGGTGGATGATCATGGAATCTTCAAGAAACTTCTCCTGTGACACTTGTCTCTCTGAATTCGCCTAGGGATGAGTAAGAGATCATCAATCTCCAAGTGGAATCAAGAACTATTAGAGAGAGGACACTAATCAAAATTCGAGAAGCTGACTCATCCCCCTGCAATCATCAATATATGGATACCTCATCACAGAGATCCAGAGGCTGGAATCTCGTATCTTGTAAGGAAGTGTTGTTGGTTTCCTGGTGCAATATCATAGTGTTGGGTGATCTAAGATTTTCATGAGGTGAAGAAGGGCTTTCATGCTGGGAGGATGATGCTGGGTTAGAACAATTGGTTGTAATCCTCTTTGCTATTCTTGATATTAATAAAGATATTCACGTTTTCCTCCACATTCATGTATGTTAGATAATATATGCATTTGTGTGGTCAATATATATCTAGTCCTATATTGTTATGATTGTAGATCTCTGTTCTTCGATAGTATTATGCTGCTTTGATTCCACAGGTGCTCTTTGAAGCTAGATAAACAAAGAGGAGCGGAAAAGATCTGTCAGAAGGGAGAGGAACCAAGCAATGAACCAAGCGCAAGATTGAGGTTGGTGTCCTTTGTTCCCCTCTTGTCTACTTCTCATAAGGGAAAGTGAAAGTAGTTTTGGTTTGTTTGTTTCTAAGATAGCTACCCATCTTAGTGGGACTAGCAGCTCCGAGTGGACACTAGATTTCCCGATAACAAAATGGTGACTCCGTTGGGGATCAGATAGCTTGTTTACTTGTCTATATTTGTTTGTTTTATAAACTTCTAGGTGGAGCCTGAAGTCAAGCCAGCTAGCCTTCGAGCTGCATTTGCTAGGAAAGTGAAAAGTAGATCAATGTTGCTTTAGTCTATCTCTGGGTTTTGTTTATAAACTAAACAATCGATTTGAAAAAATTCTAATTGCCTTGGTGGTGGCTCTAGTAACCTCATTAGATCAACCCCTGTGATTTATATTTACTGAACATCACTTTCTCGGCCTAAATCCCTAAACTAAGCTGCAAATTGTGACCAAGAACCAAGTAGAAGTCTCGTCCCTGGACCATCGCACCTTCTCTTCTTGGGAATCTGGATGCATCACACCTCCCATGTGCAATAGGTGTGTTGCATCGCACTTTGCCTGTGTTACAGGTGTGCTAATCAGACAAGAACTCTTCTACTTCCAGATTTTGGTTTTTTGTTCACTCTCTTCAGCTTTATTCAGGAGTTTTACTGTCTGTGATCAGTATACCACTGTGGAAACCCCCTTCCTTTCCATCATTCCACCTCCATTGTGCAAAGAACTGTAAATGTTTTTGTGTATTGTGCGCCATTTTCAGTTCTCTTTTACAGAGAAGTAGCGTAATTGAACTGTCGTTTCTTGATTTGGAAGTGTCACAAGTGTCGTTTTCAATCATAGAAGAGAATCATATTGTTCTTGATGGTCGATTATACTGTTAATCTTGTATTTGATTTGAATTAGTATTTTTTTCAAGTGTCGAAATCAATTTTCAATTCGAAATCGCAAAGTGTCATCATTATCTTCCTTTCGTTTTGAATAGAAATTTGTTAGTACTGTCGTTATGAAAAGATAATTCAGATTTGTACTTAGCATTATTTTTGTCATTCACACATTAAGAAAGCGGAAAAAAAATACATGCATGTGCATTTTCATTTAGACTGCTTGTTGGTTTGATTTAGGACAGTGCATCTAGTGTGTGCTTTGTGCTCTATGTTGAAAGAATCTCGTTTCTCTTTTCTTAGTAGCTAGGATTTTCATTACAAAAAGAATATTAAATGATTTTTTCTCATATTAGATTAGATTTTAGGAATTGTATATCTACATCATGAAGTGAACCTGAAAGGTAAATTTCTTAAGCAAGATCAACTGTAAAATAAATTCAATGAACATAAAAATGCTTTGGAACCTAAAGCACAACATTTAGAAGTCTAGTCTAGAGACATATTATGGCATCGTAAAGCCTAGTAACTATCGCTTTCATTGCTGGTTGGGTGATGCCTCCTTTTTGAGACGACAAGTGCCAGTATGGACTTGTGCTCCCACGTACCATCGAGTATATATTGGGAGACCACAATAGGTTATATCCTTTATCCTTAGGAAGCGGTGTATGTCACCCTATCGATCGCAATGCACTGAACACAACATTCGGGAAGATTGACTACCGTACCATAAAAGGTATTCTGTAGTTTTGCGATTGGTTTGGTAATCCCTCTCTCTAGATTTCTAGATTAGTCTCTTTCGTTCCTTTTCAGACTCCTTAAAGGAAAAGGTCCATCTTAGCACTTGTCACTTCAGGCTCATTAAAAATCAAAGGCGACTAGAGTCATCTTTTGTTTTTTTTCGACACTTAAAAATTCAAAAAACAAGTTGTGTCAAAGAATCCAAAATTTATTTTAATTGGAATAATATCACTATTCCCGTGTTGGTCTTAGGTTGAGGAAAATGAAGTCTACCAACCAAGGATTTCCCCTTGGAGGAAAGTCTAGTACTTTCTCCTCTTGGGGAGATGTTGGTGCACCTCATATGGCCACATTGTCACTTCCAGGATTGACAATTGGCTTGCCAATATGGCTCTTCTCTACCTCTGTCGTTCAGAACACCGTGATTCCTGAACAATCAAGTCAGCAACTAGATGATGCTAGAGTTACCCCCCAACCTTCTACTTTATCCGTCTCTCCCTCTCCTCCTTCCTCTTCGCTTGATGAAGCTGGTAAAGCTGAAAATCAAGTAACTGAGAAGGAGAAGAAGTGGAACGAGAAGAAGGAAAATAAGAAGAAAAAGCCAAAGGAAAAAAGGGGCAACCGTGCATTGTCTAGGGAAAATCCACACGCTACACCATCCAAGCCTAAATCCCCATGTGTCATTTGCAAAGGAGACCACTATCATCGAGATTGTCCTTGCATCCCTCAGATCTTAAGGGACTAGTCTCCTCATTTGCACAATCTGGTGTCATCGACCTCTGATGATCATGTTGAAAGTACACCATCAACTAGTGAAAGCGAAGTATCTGGATAGAAAAGGAAATGTAAATTTCCTTGTAAACTATGTGAACGCGATCACGTCATCCACCGTTGTCCCTTCCTAGATGAAGCTAAAAGATTTTTGGATAACCATCCTGCTTCACCGCTACGACTTCCTCCTGGATACAAGAAACTCTTGCCAAGTCCATCACTAGTTGAGAATCCGACTGACACGCCATTGTGGTCAGTCGTGGCATCTATCATGGAAGATAAACCCTTTGAATCCACACCAGATGAAAGTCAAAAGGTCGAGGCGGCAGTTGACCCGGTCTTGCCTTCAGAGGGTCCATCTTCAGATGATACAATCATTGAAGACAATGAGAACAACACCATTCAAATTCCTTTCATAAACACGGACTCTGATGAACATGGGGGAAATCTACCCATTCCTTTATTGTAGGAAGGAATTTCATCAGAGTCCTATCCGGTCGTCTATTCAGTCCCACCTATTAGGCAGACACTGTTTACCAGCTAGTGTACCATTCTGAATCATTGTACAAGCTTACAGAATGGTCATGGTTGATACCATCATAGATGAAGGGGCTTTTGTTAGTATCCTTTCCTTGAATGCCTGGAAAGTGCTTGGTTCACTATCGCTTATGCCTGAAATGAGAAATCTGACAGGCTTTGACAAAGGAACCAGTCAACCGTTAGGGATCCTTCCCAATGTGCCTATAACACTGAGAAGGAAAACCATTTATATGAAGGTAATGGTAGTCCAAGGGCCTCTAGATTATAATCTACTCCTTGGGCGTAACTATATTTATTGCATGGGAGCCATTGTCTCCTCACTCTTTCGAGTAATGTGTTTTCGGCATGAAGGAAAAGTGGTCTAGCTCATAGACCAGCTTTCATTCCCCGGATCACACATGGAAAATACTCAAATACCATCCCTAAATGGTCTTTTCATGCAAGGAATGTCTCATCAATCTCCAGTCTGTCCACCTGAAGAATGAGAGTAATTCGGGAGGGCATGACTGAAACCCAGGGGGCATGCACCCTAGCCTGTTCCGGTAGGAAATCTCTAGGCATAGAATAGGTTTCTGTGAAGGATATATGACTAGTTCGATACCCATCTGTATAGGAAGAGGGAATTAGATCAGAATAAGATACCTCTATTAGAAGGTAGACCTTTCTCGATAGAACAAATGTTTTTTCTACAAATTGAAGGGTAACCTAGAAACTCTACTTCGCTATGCCTGGGAACATGCAAACCTTTTGTGCGCAAGTGAGAAGCGACATCTATAGTTTTGCTAACTTCAACTGATTAAGTTGCATGAGTGGTCAAATTGACCGTTCACCTTCGCAGGGGCCAAATGGCGTTGGCGAAGTAAAGGAAAATTTTTCCTACCTGACCTTAGTAGTTAACTAACCCCTAGGATAGTAGTTGGTCATTCCTAGCTTGCATGGGAAAGGATATGGACCAAAGCTTCGAAAGGTGCAAGCTCCATAAAAAATGGAATCTATCGATGAGATGACCTTATTATATGATTGGCACGAGCAATTTTTATGTGAAGTTCAAGCTCGTTAAAAATTAAACCTAAGCAATGAGCACATGTTTCTCCCAGACTTTAAGCTCATTAAAAAATGAACCAATTTCTCGTAAACAACCTTTGCGAATTTATTATCATCAGCTTTTGAGCCTTGGTCGTGTTCTCATCATCACCTCCACTCTGTTTTAGTAGATCATACACCTCCATTTGATTGTTTACCCTTTTGAGGAACATCTACGATGAGTGATTCTGTTAGCCATCCTTGTGACACTGCCATGATTGGAAAATTCCAAACTTTTCTTGGAATCAGCTGCTACCCGAAATTATCACTCGTTCCTCCAAAAATGAGTCTCCTTTAAGCACTTTTCATCTGATTCGTAAAATATGAAAAGATTGCCGAGTGATTGGCCTCTCCAGTTCGTTAAAGCTACCGGAAGTGCTATCCCTCCTCTAGATTTTAGTCTTTTTGGACCTGAGGGATTATTACACAAAAAGATCAAGCGCTTGTCTTGTTCGGCTCGTTAAAAATATCAAAAATTCATCCCTTTCATATTATTTTATACTTTTTCGGACTTAAGGAATTATATGACGAAAAAGGATTATTGGAGTTTCCTTTTCGTCCCTTTTCAGACTCTCTAAAATTGAAAAAGGACCGAGTTATTATTATCGTTAAACTCATTAAAATCAATAGCAACAAACTTGTCCAAATGGACAAGAACGAGTTTCACTGTCGCTAGGCTCGTTAAAACATAGTGACGAGTTCACCCGAAGGGCGAATTATAGAACAAGCATATGTTATCCTCCTCAAGCTTGATAAAAATAAAGAGGTACTGGTCAGCAATGACTGGGGAAAATTGGGAAGAAAACTTGAAGAAACTTTATTGGTAGCAAGTCGCTCTTGAACAGGACACTTTCACTCCACGTTTGAGTCAGGTTGGGTTATTCCGTTCACCGATCATATCACCATTGGTCCATCGTACCATGTATCTTTGAGGTTAACTCTACCAATCCATTTCAGTGTCACCGATATGTTCAAGAGAAGTCTCTTAGAGAATTCACCTGTGTCTCATCCACTACAATACATTCACGTTCCACTCTTTCATGACCGCCACCCTTAACCCTGTATAATCAGATCGTTTTCACCTCCAAAATCATTTGCTCCATTTTGTGTCGTAGATGTGGGATTCATTAAGGCCCTCCTATGACGGGTCTCTTCTTGTCAACATCAGCTCATTATCCAAGAAGTCAACCTAGGAACAACCCTTTCAGTACTTTGAAGCTTGCATGCCCCAATGGCAAGTTTCTCACTTTCAGCAATAGGTTTACATCAATGGCCTTCGACCAAGAGATTTTGGATGGTATTCGATGCCAAGTCCCATTTTCACACCACGTGAATTGTAATGTAGTACCTTGAGGTATCTGTGATTCCTCTCACCCTTGTTAACAGCTTACATTATTGGCTGGTAATCAGGCGATGTATTTCCATGTTTGACTCCAGAACATCTTTCACATGGATCAACTTGTACTCCGAGTGAAGAATGAACAAGTTTGAAGACCCCTGATCTATTTTCATCCATCAGGGCTGTAATATATTTAGGAATATAAAAACATCAAACGTACATCATTGCGGAACAGATGATCATCCGAATCAAAGGATGATGACTCCGTCCAAATCATCAGTCTGCTACATAGACGGTTGTCTGTCCTATGTACATGAAAATGAATTTATAAAGCTGAGCATGGGATGCCTACCTTAGCTGGATCATGAAAAATATTATGAAGATAATGTATTGTATTGTATCTTATTGCAAGTCACCTTCTAGCTCGAAAAAACTTCGGATCCTCATGGTAAAGCATTTCACTCGACATCAAAAGATTAATGACCTCATGCTTTAGGGGGCAACTGTTATAGACATTTTTGGGCACTGCAACCCCAATCATACACGTAGATAAAAGAAGGGCTTCTAAGTCCCTAAAAGTGTTGCTTCACACCCTAAAGGAACAAGGTCAGCTGATTACATCATCTCCCAAAAGTTCTCCACAGAAAACTGCTCAGAACTTGTCAAAATTAGACCATACAGAATACCCAGTATAGAGGGTGTGATGCATCCCACCTGCTCAGAGTAAAATGTGTGATGCATACTAGAAAGACCTTCTGTAGGGTGCGATGGGTGAGAGTATACAAATGGGAGAGATAGTTTGCAAGGTGGATGATCATGAAATCTTCCAGAAACTTCTCTTGTGACACTTGCCTCTCTGAATTATCCCAGGGATGGGCAAGAGATCATCAATCTCCAAGTGGAATCAAGAACTATCAGAGAGAGGACACTAATCAAAATCCCAGAAGCTGACTCACTAGCCTGCAATCATTTATATATGGATCCCTCATCATAGAGATCCAAAGGCTGGAATCTTGTATTTTGTAAGGAAGTGCTGTTGGTTTCTTGGTGCAATATCATAGTGTTGGGTGATATAAGCTTTTCATGAGGTGAAGAAGGGATTTCATGCTAGGAGGATCATGCTGAGTCAGAACAATTGGTTGTAATCCTCTTTGCTATTCTTGATATTAATAAAGCTATTCAAGTTTTCCTCAACATTCTTGTATGTTAGATAATATATGCATTTGTGTGGTCAATATAGATTTGGTCCTATATTGCTTATGATTGTAGATCGATGTTCTTAGATAGTATTATTTTTCTTTGATTCCACAGGTGCTCTTTGAAGCTAGGTAAACGAAGAAGGAGCGGCAAAGATCTGTCAGAAGGGAGAGGAACCAAGCAATGAACCAAGCGCAAGATTGAGGTTGGTGTCCTTTGTTCCCCTCTTATCTACTTCTCATAAAGGAAAGCAAAGTAGTTTTGGTTTGTTTGTTTCTAAGATAGCTACCCATCTTAGTGGGACTAGCAGCTCCGAGTGGACACTAGATTTCCTGATAACAAGTACCTACAATCATAAACAACATAAAAAATACAATCAAAGCAAGAGATCTATCCAATATAAGCAAATGGAATCGAAAGCATTTACATATATAATCACCATACACAAATAAAAGAATATGGGAAAAGGTGTAAACAACTTTATTAGGTAGAAGGAATAGTTACAACCAAAGAAGTTTGATCCCATGTCACTCATCGAGCTTCAGTTCCATCCTTCATCACACCAAAATCACAACACTCCCACCGCATAACAATACTTTCTTATGATCTCAAACCTCAAACAAATAGTATCTCCTTACAATTCTTCAAAGTCTAGCCCATGATGACTATGATGAGTGCTCAATTTATAGGGAAATGGAGGTGGTTTTGTCATAAATTGGGCACTGAATGGATTTCCAATTTGAGAGTTAGTTTCCATGGAGGAAGGGATGAGAGGGTACGAGGTTATTTTATTCATTCCCTATCCAATTTCAAGCTCATAGGAGAGGATAAGAGCTGGGAATCTTCTATAGTGATCTAGAATTTATGAATATTCCCAAAACCCTATGAAGATTTCACTCAATCTCGCCCAACACAGGTCAAAATGGGCCTAGGTGCTCTACAGAGGAGGCTTGAATTGGCCTAAGTGCTTTGTAGCACATTTACCCCTAACCAAGGTTGCGTTGGTCACTTAAGGAGTCACTTTAGGATGTCTTCAGGCCAGGAAACTCTCAGGAATGATGGAATTCAATGTGATGAATTTTCTAGGGCATGTAGCAACTAAATTAGGGTTTGATGATTCGTAATAGTACTGATCTGAATGTCAGAAGTGATGTTACCTAATAGACCTATAACAGCTGCCCACTAAATCATGAAGTCGAAAATGATAATGTCGAGTGATATGCTTTATGATGTGATGGAGAGGAACTGAAGCAGATGGTGACCTGCATCGATCACAATACATAACATCACGATATTTTGGATTTTTCATGAATTGATGAGGGAAGGCATACCCATACTCAACATATAAACTTTCCATTACATGTACATAGATAATCTTCTACAGATATAGACCCATGATGGGATGACCATCAGTGTAAATCCATCATACATATGATTTAGTACTCTACTGAAATCGTAGCCTGGATGGATGAAACTAGATCCGAGGTCTTTTATCTTGTCCAATCATTTGCTCAAGTACGATTCTAGCCATGGGAATATATGATCTAAAGTCGAACATTGCAAGACACCATCTGATTACCAGCCAATGATGTAAGTCATTAACAAACGTGAGAGAAATCACCGATAATGATAATCATTCTCAAAGTACTGTAGTACATTCTACATGGTGTGAATAGATGTTTTGATGTCGAACACCATAAAAAGTCTTTTAGTCAAAGGCCAGTGATGTCAACCTATCACCGGAAGCGAGAAACTTGACATTGATGCATGCAAGTCCTAAGGTACTGAAAGGGTGTTTCTAATTCAACTTCTTGGATAATGTGCTGACGTCGACAAGAAGTGACTCGTCACAGGAGGCCCTTGATGTATCCCACATCGATGAAACGAAGTGAGTGTAATTATTTTTGGAGACATAATGTGATTGCCGAAACAAGGTTCAGGAATGGTAGTCATGAAAATGAATGTTTATGAGTATTGTAAAGGATGAATTTAACTGAGTGACTTCTCTTGAACATGTTGGTGAAAATAAATGAATTGGCAGCATTGACCCAAAAGCAAAGTAAGGTATGGTATGATAGACCAAAGCTATGATAACCATGAAGCAGATAACCCAACCCAAGTAGTCACAAAGACAAAGTGAAAGTGTCATGTTCAAGAGCGACCTGCTATCATAAAGTGGTTTATCCCTTTTCCCATTTTCCCCAGTCATTGCTAACTAGTACCTCTTTATTTTTGATCAAACTTGAAGAGGACAACATATGCTTGTTGTATAATTCCACCCTTCGGGTGAATCCATCACTATGTGATGCTTTAATGATCCTATTGAAGGAGAAACTCAGTCTTGTCATGATGGATAAGTTTGTTGCTATTTGATGTTTTAATGAGCTTCACGACAATTAGAACACAATCCTTTTCATGTGTAGATAGTTTGAAAAGGGACAAAAAGAAAACTCCACAAGTCCTTTTTTTTTAAGTTTGTCTCTCAAGTTTGAAAAATTGTAAAATAATACAATAGAGAACTTATTGACCATGTTCGATCAACATATTCCTTTTTTATAAGTAATCTATCTAAATCCAGAAAAGGGTTGAACTTATACTGAGTAGATGTTGTTTCCAATCTGCGAACGAGTTGAAAAGGACAAGTGTTCGATAATCTTTTCATATTTTGAGAGTCTAAAAAGAGCTTAAAGAGGACTCCACTTAGAGGAACGAGTGGTGTCTTGGATAGCAACTGGTTCCGGTGATGTTGGAACTTCTCAAAACATGTTGACTTATGTGAACAGGCTGGCTAGTAAGAGCACTCCTTGCAATTGTTCCTCAAAGAGGGTAAAACAACCAAGTGAAAGCATATGATTGGCCAAGCAGATAGTGGCAATGGAAGGAGAAAAATGAAGGCTCATCTGATGGAAGAGGTTGACAGAATGGCAATAAAGATGGTTAAAATGGATATGGGTTCACTTTTACACAAGATTGGACCATAGGGAACTATGCTTGCATTCAGTTTCATGTTTACACAAGCTTGAAACAAAAAACTATGCTTGGATTCAGTTTCATTTTTACACAAGATGTAAATGGAAAACTATACTTGAGATTGGTTTACATGCCCTCATTATGATGACTCGATTCTAGGTGCATGCTCCACAAGCCTCATTACATTCACCTATGTAGACTACTCGTGCAGTTGGATGGAATGAAGGTTCATTTACGAGATCAAGTGAAAGAATTGACTGGGATTTTACAAGATCTAATCAAAGACTCAAATTGGAACTTTGCTCCAGGGGACCTTGTTTCATTTTTTAATGAGCTTTACATAAGACAAGGAACTCTGCTCAGATTCCTTGTTTCATTTTCTAATGAGCTTGACATAAGACAAGGAACTATGCTTATATTCCTTGTTTCAGTTTTTAATGAGCTTGACACAAGATAAGGAACTATGCTCATATTCCTTGTTTCATTTTTTAATGAGCTTGATACAAGACAAGGAACTATGCTCATATTCCTTGTTTCATTTTTTAATGAGCTTGACACAAGACGAGGAACTATGCTCATATCCTTTGTTTCACTTTTCAATGAGGTAGACAGAAGACTAGGAACTATCCTCATATTCCTCGTTTCATTTTTTAAAAAGGTTGATACAAGACAAGGAACTATCCTCATACCCTTTGTTTCATTTTTAATGAGGTTGACACAAGACTAGCTACTATCTTGATACCCTTTCTTTCATTTTTTAATGAGGTTGAAACAAGACAAGGAACTATTCTCATATTCCTTGATCACGACCCATAAGAGGTCATCACTTCCAAGAGGTTATCATTAGATGGGAGAAAAAAGCTCTGAAAGGGATACGTAGCAAGGAATCCATTAGAGAGATCTAGTTCTAATGCCCCCAGTACATATTGTACAACATCGTAGAATTGATCTTTAGTTGATGTAGGCATGGAACGGATTGCCACATAATTGACTCGTGAGGGGGAAGATACCATTGGGACAAAAGGACCATTTAGGGAAGATGGTTGACTAGAGACCATATTTGGATTGGGAATGAAAGTTGGTCAATAGTGATAATTATACCTTCACGCAGGAAACAAATCACTCAAAAAAGTGTTGAAACAATAGCTCCCATGTCATAAACATAGTCATGCCCAAGAAGTAAATTGTAATCTAGAGGGCTTGTGACTACCATCACATTGAGATAAACAATTTTTCCTCCCAAAGTTATAGGCAATTGAGGAAGGATCCCTAATGGTGGACTGGTTCCTTTATTAAAAGCCAACATATTTTGGGTAGCAAGCACAAGTTGTGGCGAACTAAGTGCTTGCCAAGCAGTAGAGGAAAGGATACTCATAGATGCACCTTCATCTATAATAGTGCCAGGTAACCATATTAGAAACTTCTATTATGATATGGAAAGGCACATGAGAAGGAAGACGACATCTTGCTAGTCGATTCCGATCAAAGGAAGTGATGAGACTACTTTGAGAGGGTATCGAAAGAACGAGAAAATTAACCCCTTTAGTTAAGAGAGTGGGAGGATTTTCCTCCTGTCTTGATGGAAAAAGAGGATTTTCCTCTTGTCTTAATGGAATAGGAGGATTGCCCCCAAGCTAATTGGAATCTAAAGAAATGAAAAGAAACTAAGTGGTATGATATTCACTCTCTTCGAGAATGGTATGATTAACTGAATGTGAAATCGGGTCAACTATTTCCTCAACCTATGATTGTTCAGGTATAGACTCATGGGATTCACATTCAGAGAGAGTGGGTTTGAATGACGGTTGGTTTTGGTCATTCACTTTATCAACTAGTGAAGGATTAATGGAGAGTCTCTTGTAACTAGATGGAAGTGATTGTGGAGAATTAGGACGGTTATCGAACACTTTTTTGGCTTGATCCAGATAGGGACAAAGGTCAATGGGGTCATTCCCTTCACATAACCTACAGGGAAACTTAACTTTACCCTTCTTTCCATTAATTTTAATACCACTAGTTGATAGTGTGTCACCAACATGATCTCCAGAAGTTGATTACATAGGATGATGTGAATGAGAAGACCATTCTTCTAATATCTGAGGAATATTAGGAAAATTTTGAAGAAGATGGTCTCTTGTACAAAGTTTTCATAGATATTGAACTTTGTGAGGCTTATCGGACAATTTCTCATCAGAAGTTGCATTCAAAGTAATGGTTGCTTGGTTGCACCCCTATGAAATTTTCTTCTTCTTCCCTTTCTTATTCTTCTTAGCCACCTGGTTACTAGTGTCAACAATTTCACCAGGTGAAGAGGAAGAAGGGGAGGAAGAAAAAACCGAGGAAGAAGGAAAAGGGTCAACTTTAGGATCAACAGGAGGTTGATTTTGTCCAGTGGGAGGAGTACTCAATGGCGAAGAAATCACGAAATTTTGAACCAATGAGGTTGAAAAAAACCATAATGGTAAGCCAATGGTAAATCCTAGAAGGGGAAATGTAGCCATATAAGGATCACCAATATTTTCAAAAGGAGGAAAAGGACTAGGATTCCCATCAAAAGGAATTTCTTGATTGGTGGACTCCGGAGTTGTTTCCATATGTCTCAACCTAAGATCAACTAAGGAGTGAGTGTGGAGGATGTTATCCATGGTCAATTAATTTTATTTTAATCAAAATAACATAACAAAACAAAAGAGAGATAATCTAGTCAAAAGGATTACTAAGCAACCGTGAACTGCAATATACTGCCTCAATAAACTAAGGACATAACATACATGCAGGAAATCTCCCTGAATATTGTGTTCGGTGTATCAAAGTGTACAAGGTGGCTGACTTGTTTACCTAAGGATGGATAGCAACCTAATTTAGTCCTCCCATATATACTCGAAAGTACGTGGAGGCCAAATCTGTGTTAGCGTTGTCTAATGTGTAATTGCACAATGAGAACATTCCCTTATACTTTACATACTATAACACCACCCAATATACTCGAAGGTACATGGACGAGATACGATATACTTACGTACATGGAATGAGGTATCACACTCGATATGTATCACAGACAAGTTAGCGACAACTGCTATGTTTAACAACATCAGAACACGTCTCTAGCCTAGACCTCTACATGTTATGTGTTAAGTTACAATTCTACATTAGGTTAATTGAGATAACTTTTAAGCTTATGTTCTTAATAAATTTTTTTTCAAGGTTCACCATGTGATGTATGTTTTCAATTCCTAGAATGCAACTAACATGAGAAACATTCTTTCATTCAATTAACAATGAAAACCATTGCTAGTAAGGGATAGAGAAATCAGATCTTTGACAAAGAGCAAAGAGCACACCTAATGCAATTTCCCTAGCTATTCCTATCAAGCATTCACAAACTACAATATGAAAAATGCAAGTTTTTCTTTTCAGTACCTTTATTGTTTATATGAATAAAAAGGAACTAGAAGTAGAAACAATCAATCAATACTTTTCACAAGAAATGAAGACTTTACGACAATATCATTTTCAAAGAAATGAAGACTTTACTACACTTCCTTTTCAAAAAAGACTAATCGATATAAACTAACTTTGACAATGAATTGATAATAATAAATAAAAATCTTAAGAAACACTAAACAATCAAGGTCAAAGTAGGGCTAGGAGAAGAGATACAAGTTGATTTCAGAACCATAGAAACATTCATCTTTAAACAAACAACTTTAGAAGCAAAATTGGAAAAATCAAAGCCAAAGATGGGTTTTTAAGATTAAGGGGGATCAGCAGAGGTCAGAGTGGGAGTAACTGCACTACAGAGAACCATCTCTAAGCCAAGTGTCCTTTGCAGAGTATTTTCCCCTGACCAAGCCTGCGCTGGTGCCAGAGAGGCCAATAAAAATACATCTAACCTCGATTTCTTCACCAAAAACACTTCAAAAAGACTGAAATAAGATAAATGAAAGAAGGTAAAGTCTACTAGGGTGTACTATGATGACGAATGAAGATACCATTTTCCATACATGTTTTTTCCATATTTTAACCCTTACTTCATTTGTCAGTAATACATAGAATCTTGCTGCTAAATTAGAGGCTTCTATGGAAATTAAAGTGCCTCTCGATGAGTAGCCTCGTATGAAATTGTTTGGATGAATGGAATGAGGGATTTTTATACTCTTAAGTGATTTCCAAAAATGTTTCCATTGGTTTTCGTTGGGCTTGGGGTACTATACGTTTGTGGGATTCCATTGTTTCCATTTAGAAGATAAAGCATTGTAGGACCACTAGTGTATATCTTTTGGATTTCATATTATCGATCATAGCTTTCAATTGAAAATTTTTGCTCAAACAAATTATAATTCCCATATTTTACTTCCTAGAAGTGATGTTGTTGGATTAATGACACCTCCTTCTTAGCTAAGGTCCAAATGAATGAACTAGATATTGTGGAACTAAGCCTAATAATATCTTTGATTTAATATTGACGGGTGTATTCCTCTTCCATATTCACTTGCAAAGGTCATCCACTCCTTAAATCCATTTCCATCATAGTTTTTCCCAAGAACTTCAACCATGGTCTGTAGGTCTCGTAGACAAAGACGTCCTTTCTATTTTGGTTTGCATACTATTTCTCAATACAACAATTCTCATTTGTGATCTACATTTAACCCTCCTATTAGGAATTTATATTTGATTTGTTTGAGATCATGTAGAATTGATGAGGGATCCACAAGCACAAAACACGGGTAGATGGGGATAGCTTCTTGTATTTCTTTGGTAAGAACAACTTGGCCGGTGATATTTAGAGATATGAAAGTCCAATCCTCAAGTATGTGGGGAATATTGGTCAAAATATCCTACCAAATTATCCATCTTGGGTTGTCAACCAGTGGGGATGCAAGATATTTTGATGAGAGTGATACATGCTGAAATTCCATGATATGAGTGATATGTCATTACGTAGGTACAAGTGCATTAAAGAAAAATACTAATGATTTGGAATTATTAGTTTCCATAGCTAAGGAATAATAGAAGGTCTTCAACACACTTGGGAAAACATGGGCCTCTGATATGGTGAGGGTTCACATGCCCATGGTCTCATCCACAAATTATGATGAGCAAGTGGGGAATTGTCTCCAAATGTGTGGAGGCCTTTGAGCTAGTTATCGTGAACTAAAAATTTCAAAAGGCTTCCTAGGCCTTCCATTTCTATTAGGAACATAAAAGGTGATAGTTGGTCACCCTATTTAATGCCCCTAGTAGGTGTGAACTAATATTAAGGGGAGTGATTTAGAAGGGTAAAAAGGGATTTTGATGATATAAGATTGTCAACCCATGTAGTCCATTCCGAAAAGAAACGAATGGCCTGGATAATATGAGATAGGCTCTTGTTGAGCTTATCGAAGGCCTTTGAGAGAACAAATTTGAGAAGCATCCATGG
This sequence comes from Pinus taeda, assembly GCA_000404065.3. NCBI lineage: Eukaryota > Viridiplantae > Streptophyta > Pinopsida > Pinales > Pinaceae > Pinus > Pinus taeda. The sequence continues at coordinate 17,476 of APFE030091831.1, forward strand.
TTTACACTGAAGCTTTACTAAGTGAATAACCTCATGTGCTACCAAGATCCTATCAAGAATTTGTCATCCCACCATAAATCATGCTTTTTCTGGAGAAGAGAGATTAGGAAGGAGGGGATTCATATTATTAACTATTATTTTAGTGACAATATTATAGATAATATTACATAGGGTAATAGGTTTTCATGCACTAGGATCCTCCACTTCATTTGAATTGGGAACTAAGCGGAGGAATGTAGCATTGAGATATTTAGAGATAGTTTGATATTTGAATGATCTCTTCATAGTTAACAACAATTATTCACTTAGAATTAGCCAGCAGGATTGAAAATATTATATGGTAAATCCATCAAGCCTAGGAGCTATAATAGCCTCAAAATTTTCCTTATTTACTTCTCATAGTAAGGCATGATAATGTTCCTCAATGACTAAGCTAGTGATATGAGTTGTGATGTTGTAGATTGCTTTTGTTTTCGGAAGATCAAGTTCTGTTAATATTCCTTTAATATGTCAAATCAGTTCTTGGGTAATGTCCTAATAGATTTGAAATTTTTCCCTAGCAATGTTTTTGATAGAGGCGATTTGATTGTGGTGCGTGTGTTGAAGCATTGATTTATGAAAGAAATAAGTGTTTGTTTCTCTTTCTTTAATATAGTGAATTCTTAACTTTTGTTGCAATTTTTTTTCTTCCTATTTCTGACACTCTTCCAACTAAGTGAGAGTTGTTGCCTCTTATGCAATGAGGTTTTCAGATTGACCATTTTTTTCTTAAGATTATTTTTTTCTTCTAAGATATTTATGAATTTGGATTTATTCCATATTTTCAGTGGTCATTTGATGTGCTTTAGTCTTTTGTATCTTGAATAGGTTAGAGCCTTCTAGGTATTTCTTTTCTTCCCATGATTTTTTTTATATTTCCGTAAAATTATACATACTATAACAAAACATTCTCAACCTAGAAGGGATGATTATGAGGCCTTGATTGCATATATAAGTTATGATAGATCACCTAGTGATTAGATCCATGGCTAGGGAGAATGGAATCTTCCATGAAAAATTCCCAAGTGAGAATGGAATATAAGATAATTAAATGGTCGAGCCGCAATGCAACTTGTTGGTTACTCCCCTTGCGATTGTTCTAGGTGGAAATTCCATTGAAAAAATTCTAGTCGAGAAGAGATATATTAGATATAAGCTACTGAATTCGAATTGAATTAGGATCAACCATCATACCCCCCCAACCCCTTTTCCTGTGAGGATTTTATGATACTAAAATTTCCACCGAGAATTTATGGATGGGGGTTAGGATATAGTGCATGTGAGAGATTGTGACAATTAAGCTCCTTTTCTCTCATGTATGAGTTAGCTAATATACATTGGAAATAAAGGATGCTTCCATAGGTCATATATTTCTGAACTGAATAGTTAGGATATGTTGGGTGAATAACATGTTTATTACTTGCACTTATTGGGCATTCCATATAATGGAAAGGCCACCAGATTGTCCCTTACCATCAATTGTTATCACAAGATGGTTTCGGACCCATTTTCTAATCATTTTTTAGATAGCTTCATCGGAGGATTTAATTCCATATATTATCAAAATATCTAGGCATTCAAAGAACCATTTATATTTTAGGAGTCTCTTCTTCTCCTTATGATTGAGACCCCATATATTCTAAGATATAATCTTGATTTCATGGGTATGTTTCCAGATTGGAACACATCTAAAATTGTCCTAATATAATCAAGATTAGTGAACATACCCCCTATTTCCAAAAGGTGCTCCTAATTTTTTCGCACCTTGTTTTATTTCTTTGTGATGCTGCTTAGATAGCTTTCATATTTTGGGTTTGAACTCTAAGATTTCTTGAATTTTAATTGTCCATTGAGGATTTAAATGTCTCATGGTGCAATTTTGAGGGAAGCCTAACTTAGCAACTTTATGTTATAATTGAGAAGGGTGAATGGGTCTCATCCTTTCTAGGCCTCTTCTAGATTCAAGAGATCCAAAGTGTCCAAATCCATCTCATCCACTAGGTATAAATTCGTCTCAAGGATGTCCAAAGTGGGCTTTTGTGGATCTAAATTGAGGGATTGGCGAATATGTGGCTTGACTTCTAGAGGAGGATATGATTCTAAAGTGTTTGACAACATGTTTGACAACATGTTTGATTAACGTGTTTCCATTTGAAGAGGAAACCCTATAGGCAACCAATTAGCGGAAGATGGTGAAGATGGGGGCTCAAATTGGTTCTTGGAAGATGGATGTAGTTTATATGTTGACAGTATGGCTTTATTTGGAGGATTATTCATAAGGATCAATCTTTTGGCACCAAATTTAGTGAAGCCTTTCTTGTCCATAGGGTTTGTGGTTGCCACATTTAGAGTATTAAATAGTAATTGGAAATTTTGGTACAAGTGGCCCTATTGATGGAATTGAAGGCCTTGGAAGGGAATATTTTCATAGTTTAGAGGTTTTTGCTAGAATTCATCTTGGTAATATATCATAATATAATATGGTAATGGCTCTAATATGTTCTTGTATATCCCAGCGTGTAAAGTTAGCAACAGTTGGAGAATGGAAAATAGGCTACGATCTATTGAACGCTGGTTTTCTTCCCATAGGGCGGTCACTCTAAAACACATTCACCGAGAAAGGAACAAAGTTGCGGATTTATTAGCTAATATGGGAGTTGACTGTGGGATGCATCTACATGTTGGATCAATCTCTCGCCTAGCCTCTGTTTCTCAACTCCTGGACTTCAATAATCTAGTGCAGAAGGAAATGCCACAGGTGGATGAAGTTTCCCCGAATGTGGGTGGCACTCGAAAATTAAATGTCCCTCATGAAAATTAACATCTCCAGGTACTGCCACCTATAGAGCAGCATGGCCTCCCAAATCTTCACCTCACGCAGTAGGAATGTAGTTATGAAGGAAGGATATTGTAGGATTTTCGGATTTAAGAAGTACGCAACGTAGCACAGTGATGGTTATAATCATGCCGACCTCCTGTGCCCAATTCACCTCCGGCGCTCAGTCTTCTGGCTCCCTGCTTTGGTTTAAGGTGTGTTGTGATGTTAAGCAAAATCTTGCTAATAGAAGCAAGCTCCAAGCAGGGTTTGTTACTCTTTGGCAGTGTTCCGAATGCACCAAGGCTCTCTACAGAGGGATCAGACTGGTGATTCGGGGTAAGGTGTCCGAGGCTTTTGTATTTATAATTGATTGTGTTGTTTCCCCATCTCTTGTCTTCCTCATTTGTGTTCCCTAGTCTCTGGTTCACTTCGGCCACTCCCCTGCTCCTAGACCTAGTCTCTTTGGTTTCTCTGTGTCCTCCCCTTCACTTGTAAAATGAAATGCCAAAATAGGCAGAACCGCTTTGGGGGATGCCAAGGCAGTGGAAAACGACCTTCTGTTAGTCATTCAACAGACCCTGCTCATTCACCCATTAACCTTAGCTCCTCTCAAGAGGATTTGCTTCCCTCGAGCCCTGGTCGCAATCCTATTCCTAACAGTGCTTTCCAAAAAATGCATTTCAAATTCAAAGTAATTTGAACATGCCATTGATTATTTCTCACATCACTATTATCCTCTCGGAAGAAGAAAATCAAATCTCCCCTCTATCTTGCATTGCGCCCAATCCTTCTCACAGCAGTGAGCATTCCATGGATGAGGGAGATCAGGAAATTCAGCAAGGGGACAAGCTTGGTCAAGAGAACATTTAGCCAATAAGCATTCATCCTCTGGAGGACATTGGCCCAATTGATGTGGAAAGGGAAATAGGCACTACCAGTCTCGGCCAGGCGAACCTTATCAGTGAGATGGATGGTAATGCAAATTGTAGAATTGGTAGCACATGTCGGGATGTTGAGAAGACTCCTCGGGTGATCCAAGTGGATGTTGGTGGCCACTCACCTATCCCATTTGGACCCCCGCAATTGTCTCTTTCAGTTTTTTAGTTTCAGTAATTGTAGCACAATTTACTATTTTTAGCAGTTTGTTTCGGGTCTTGAACTTCCAGAGCCGTTTTGAGGCCCTAAACGACGTCCTTTGGGAAATCTGGGGGCAACATGGGACAAGGGACCGATGTTTCCCTACCCAAAGTGGTATTTCTTGGATAGATCTTTCTAACGAGTTATCATACGCATCAAACGGAGATCGTATGCCAAAGTTACGACCCCGGGAAATTGATTTACCAATTTACCCAAAATGGGGCCCACAATTTGGCGTTTCACCTTCTAGGGTTAGGTTTTGGAATGTGAAGGGTTTTCCATTGTTTCTCAACAATAAATAGGCCTTCGAGCCTCATTGTAACACAGTTTTAGAACAGTTCAGAGGCATGTAGCGACCACATCTCTTCTCAGAGATAAGCTACCATCACCCTAGCTAGTTTATTTCCACTTCGATTTGTAAGCATATTTCAGTATTTTCCATTAATGAAATGACGTATTATTTCTGTTGCATCTTTGTGTATAGGGTTATCTCTGTATTTTGTTGCGTTCCTGTTTAAATCTGGATCAGTTGTATCAGAGCGGTATGCTTTTTCTTTGTTTTCTTTGCATGTCCCCAACAAGGTCGGGATATAAGGAGTTAGGGCTTGAACTGGTCGATCCTTTGCAAGACCAGCCTCGAAAGTCCCGATGGCCTCGCATGGCGGATGAGAAGAAAGATGAGGGGGCAGGAGATCCTATCAAAATCTTGCTCGAAGAAGCGCTTGAGCGGAAAAGGAACGCGATGATGGATAGCTTTGCACAGATCCTTCAGCGGCTACTCAGAGGCGACGCATCGGCTTCCAGCAGCTCTGATACCACTTATCCGGATTTAAACAAGAACTCAAAAAAATATAGAGATAACCCTATACACAAAGATGCAGCAGAAATAATATGTCATTTCATTAATGGAAAATACTGAAATATGCTTACAAACCGAAGTGGAAATAAACCAGCTAGGGCGATGGTAGCTTATCTCTGAGAAGAGATGTGGTCGCTACATGCCTCTAAACTATTCTAAAACTATGTTACAATGAGGCTCGAAGGCCTATTTATTATTGAGATACAATGGAAAACCCTTCACATCCCAAAACCTAACCCTAGAAGATGAAACGCCAAATTGTGGGCCCCGTTTGGGTAAATTGGTACATCAATTTCCCGGGGTCGTAACTTTTGCATACGATCTCCGTTTGATGCATACAATAGCTCGTTAAAAAGATATATCCGAGCACTACCACTTTGGGAAGGAGAACATTAGTCCATGGACCCATGTTGCCCCCAGATTTCCCAAAAAACGTCGTTTAGGGCCTCAAAACAGCTCCGGAAGTTCAGGACCCGAAAAACTGCTAAAGAACCTCGTTTCAGCAAAGGTCGTGAAGCGGTTGGGCCTACCGACTGCACCACACCCGTAGCCGTACAATATCGGGTGGCTTCACGAAGGATGGGATCTCAAAGTTCGCTAGCAGTGTCGCCTTCCCTACAGCATCAAGCCCTTCACAGATGAGGTATTGTGTGATGTTACACCTCTTGATGTTTGTGATGTACTATTAAGCCAGCCATACTTGTGGAGGCGACATGATGTGTATGAGTCAAGGCCTCGCGCTGTCATTATTTCTTTGGATAATTCATTATACAAGATACTGGAGGTAGCCCCACCTACTGCCACCTCTTTGATCACTGCTAAGAAAGGCAGCAAGCTCATATCACAGACCAGGAAATTCATCTGTATGGTTCACTCCCAAAGTAAGGGGAAGATCGTTGCTACATCCATGACCCCCGCTAAGGGTTCCTCCACGCAACAGTAACAGTAGAGGGATACAATCATGATAGAACATAGGAACAACTTCTCCTCACCCACAGGGGTACCACACAAGTTTTGGGTGGGCAACAAAGTTTGGTTACATCTGTAGAGAGAATGCCTTACCAGAACCCATCAGAAACTCAGACCACTCCGACACAGTCCTTACACTAGTACCAAGGCTACAGGAAACAATGCTTTGAAGCACAACATTCCTCCATTCCTTCGCTTGCACCGAGTGTTCAATGTGGACCGTCGTCGACCATGCTTCCCACCATTACTGGACACATCAGAGATTGTAGGACAAGTTCAGCAGATGGAGGAACTCAATGCAATGGGGACCATTACTTCCTAAGGGGGGAGGAATGATCCAGGTGGATTTTGGTGGCCATCCACCTATCCCATTTGGACCCCCGCAACTATCACTTTCATTTTTTCAGTTTCAGTAATTGTAGCACAATTTACTATTTTTCGTAGTTCTTTTCGGGTCTTGAACTTACGGAGCTGTTTTGAGGCCCTAAACGAAGTTTTTTGGGAAATATGGGGGCAACATGGCTACATGGACTAATCTTGCCCTTCCCAAATTGGTAGTTCTCAGATAGATCTTTCTAACGAGCTATCATATGCATCAAACGGAGATCGTATGCCAAAGTTACGACCCCGGGAAATTGATGTACCAATTTACCTAAAATGGGGCCCACAATTTGGCGTTTCATCTTCTAGGGTTAGGTTTTGGAATGTGAAGGGTTTTCCATTATTTCTCAACAATAAATAGGCCTTCGAACCTCATTGTAACATAGTTTATAACAGTTCAGAGGCATGTAGCGACCACATCTCTTCTCAGAGATAAGCTACCATTGCCCTAGCTGATTTATTTCCATTTCTGGTTGTAAGCATATTTCAGTATTTTCCATTAATGAAATGAAGTATTATTTCCACTGCATCTTTTTGTATATGGTCATCTCTGTATTTTGTTGCATTCCTGTTTAAATCCGGATCATGGGGAGGATACGGAAGTAGATTGACACCTATGATCGCACTTCTCCTTTTTGTCTCTGGTTTTTGCTCAGATGGCCACCTCCAGGCTTTTTGCTCTCGGTCCGGCTCGGCTTTGTCAGTCTCAGGTTTTGGCTTCCTTCTAAGGAAGTGTTGGTCCTCTTACCAGATGATCTGCACAAAAACTCTGCTTATCTGTTTCCGATGTATTTCTCTTCTTTCTATAAGTCTATATCTGGGTCTAATGTTAGTTTGTTAGCACTATGTAATTGCTATCCCTAGTTTCTTTTTGTAATGTGGCAGTTCTACTACGTTGATGGCTCTCGGGTTCTGACCCCTGTAGCCTCAACTCCATGTGAAATTATTTTGCTTTACAGTTAATAGAATTTAGTCATTGCAGAGAAAAAAAAAAGTTCTTGTATGTAAATATTTATATATATGAGGTGTATTAAGCCTTAATAGTTTCCTTAAAATAATTGATGTGTTTCCCAAGAGTATTTCCAATGCTATCTAAGATTTGCTCCTTCCAAAACTCATGTGGTAGGGAATAAAAGTGTAGCCAAACTAGAGCATCCTTGAAGTATTCATTTTATAGTATGAACTTTTCCATCCAAAAATGGATATAGAGCCCAACCAAGTTAAATAAATAAGGTCCATTCTCAAACACTTGGTTTGTGTCTTGCATATATGCAAAAATAATTGTAAAAATACATTTTTCATTCAGTTTGAGCCTCATCTTCCCTTGTGGATTCCATTTAAGTTGGATCCATTATCTTAGCCCTTCTTTTGTTGGCCAAATGCTAAGAAACTTGTCGATGAAGTCATTGTCCTTCATGTATTAGATGTAGCTAGCAATATGACTAGATATGAATTTAAATCTTATATCTATAATGCTTTTGGGAGACATCTACTAGGTTGATGTCTTCCCTGAGGGAGAGATGGTTGCTAAGAATTGTGTTGGTTGGCATTGATAATTTACATAGGATTTGGAGACCAAGTGCCTAATGACTGACCTAATTTGTTTGACCCTACAACAACTTCATTTTAGGTAGAAGAATCACTCTCTCCACTGATATTTTTCATGGGAAGAGTGGTGGGGAGAGAATTTAGAGATTCAATAGCTAGGGTTTTGTGGAAGGTAGTTTTTTTCTAGAGCTCCAACTTCTTAGATATGTAAATAATTTATTCAAGTTTTATTTTGAGATATTTGTAAAAAGTATAAGAGTTATTGAAAATACAAAAAAAAATTCTTGTGTTGCGAACGGGTTCCCCCAAGAGTAGTTTTGGGGCTAAAAGCCCATGTTTTGGGAAATTTTTTGTAATAAAGTTGTAAAGTCTCCGAATTTTGTGCTCGTGGAGCATGAAGGTGTTAAGTGTCATAAAGGGTTGTCCACCCTTATTTTGTAAAGTGTCAAGTCGGCTGTAAAATATCTACCCATGGTTCGCAGACCATGGGATTGTATAAAAAGAAGATAAGTAAGCTCTAAGTAGGGAGAAGAGTGAAGAGTAAGTGGCAATGTAGAGTTGAAGTCTGAGTGTTTTCTAGTCTTAGCGTAGGTAGAGGCTCTGCAACTAATTGTGCAGAGGCCTAGGGTAGAAGTATGCAGCTGAGTGCGTGGACACCTACGGCTATGTGCACAGGGTGGATATAGTCTGTATTAACCTAGAAGATATGAATAAAAAGAAGTATTCTGAAATTACTTTGTATTTAGTCCATGTTAATGCATCTGATTATATTGCAATATGGTTTTATTTTACAATGTTTATTTGATGTGCGAATGTATGTGATTATATATGTTAAGTGAGCGCGACTAAGAATATCAATTTATGCGATCCTAACTGTAATTGATTGGTAGAATAAGTAAGACACTTGAGATAACTTGAGAACCTATACAATACATCCTCATAGCAGTGCAAAAGTACCTGAACCGTTGGTTGGGGCTGCACGAAGGTCAATTGCACACCTTCGCAGAGGTACTCAAGGGTGGAATGGAGGGTAGATCGAAGCCCTAAGGCTTGCTGACTTGTGCAAGGGCAAAAGTTGGGGGTATAAACCAACATCATGACCATGTCAGGGTGTAGAAGATTGGTTCCAGCATCTCACCATACCACTTAGGGTGAGACTTCGGTCTGCACTCCGTAGGCTGATGCTGAAAGGGCCAGTCATGTATGGATTTGTTTGCCTGACTAACACTAAAACTAGGTTAGGGCCCAGAAAGAAAACAAATGGTTCTGTTGTCGAGACCGAAAATCTACATGAGAGATGTGTGATGTCATATCATTGCAATCCAACTAAGAAAGAGATCAAAGACTGGTTAGATAGGAAGATAAAAAAATTCACAGCGTAGGAGAACCAAAATCCACGTCTGATAAAGGAACAATGGCTAGATAGGTACCTATATACATAAATTCACGAGATCTTTTTTTGTTCCTTTCCATTTGAGTTATACGAGTGGATCGCGAAGCTAATGGATAGCCAAGGAAGGTGGAGGCTTAACAATCCTATTATCTGGACTCCAGAGTTATTACAAAGACTGGAAGCCTCTGAGGATAAGATTTCTTGCACTATCAATCATTGGCTTAATTATATCATAGAAGGGTTTGTGATTGAATTCGGGGTTGATAACTTAGTTGGTTACAGCGAGGCGGAGCAACAGTTTTTCAAAGGTTCACGAGGTAAGTACTTGAAGTCTTTAAATACTTGGATTAAGATGTTATTGCATGAAAAGCGGGTTATGCAGCTACCTTGATGTTCAGAGCTACGTGAAGTGGAAAGACTTACAGGAATGAAGGGAGAAAGGTTACTAAATATGGCCCACTGATTTCACCTCCTTTGAGTGACAACGAGGGAGTAGCATAGGATTCTCCACGAAGTGCAGTTTAGTTGATAAAAAAAATGTTTCTTGCGACTACCACCTCCACCTTCACCACCATCACTTACAACTTCACCCAGACCACCGCCACCTCGACTACAGTTTAACATAGCAAATTCAGTGAAGTTGTCATTGTTTAATGGCTTGGGAAATGAGGACCCAAACTAGTTCTGATTCGTCATAAGAATTGTATGGGAAGCTCATGGTGTCATAGACGATCACATGAAGAAGGTGACATTGGTTAGTGCTTTGGAGGATCGCGCGCTAACTTGGTACATCAAGTACTCTAATGATAACCCAAATGCTGTGTTGGCAGAGATCTAGACCACGTTGAATAAAGAGCTCAGTATTCCTAAATCCGAGGTGTAGTCGATTATGGGGTTCAAGGAAATCGCTATGAAACCCAGTGAGACCCCTTGGGATTTGCATCAGAGATTGAAGTGTAAAATCTGTGAAGCTAATATGAATTTAATGGATGGGTAGCACAGCGAATGGTTCGTGGCTTTACTTCTGCCTCACCTAAGGGTTGTGCTATCACCACAAAAGATTACGACTCAGGTAGAGGCCCTGGAGGTAACAATAACACTATGAAACACCGATGCAAGATTTGAATCTAGGGTTCAACAGATTCATGTGCAGTTGCAAAATCTTTTCCTTCAAATGCAATTTCTGAAGCACGATAGAATGGTTTAGCTAGAGGCGTGTGAAGAGATATGGTGTTTGAGATGTAAAGGTCAGGGGCATGACAAAGTGATGAGCACTAGTATTATAGCAAGGATGTTGCAACTCTTGGGCTACCATCTTTACTTATCAACCTGGGGTTCATACAAAATTGGAGATGACAGTGCTATATGCACAAGTAAAAGTGATGGTCCTACCTATTTTCACTGTTCATATGGCGAGAGACCCGAGGGGTTCCAAGCCAGACTTCTATAGAGTCAGAAGAAGCTTGATTCTTTGATGGAAGAAGAGAAAATCAATTCTAAGAGAGCTACTCTACTGCAGTAATGAAGAAAACAACATGTAATGCTAAATCGGACCATATCCTAATTAACCATTTAAAAAACTATGCTAAGAAGAATTGCTAAATCAACACTAACCTAATGTTTCTATCTAAGTTACATAAGTAAAGAGCATCAAACCAAACTAAGGTGTAAGCAAAGAAAACTAAACTAAATCTGTTTTCACTTTTTGGGTTTTTTGGTGTTTGTGATGATCAGACAATGTTTGAGTCTGATTGAATAACGAACTCAAAGCTTAGGAGTGGCAGTGTTTAACTAGTACGGATAACAAAGTTCAGAAAGGAGTCAAGCGGAAAAGCAATCAAAGATCGAAATCAATGAAAGGGAGAAGTAATGAAGCAACAGTGCACAGGAACCGTTGGATCAGTCAGGAACAGTATTAAAGGGAGATGAGCAGCTGATATCTTATTATAGGAGATTATGTGAATAGATGGGTTAATAAGAATAACGGGAGATAAACAATGAGCATCTTATCATGGAAATTAAGTAAATAGATGGACAAATTGATCAATGAATAGGATGGAAGAAAGATAAGCAACAGAGATATTATCATAGAGATTAAGTGAATAGATGGAAAAACAGAACTAACAGAAGATGAACAACGAAGATCTTATCACAGTGGATTAAGTGAATAGATGGACGAATAGGATTAATAGAAGATGGATGGTGGATATCTTATCGTGGGAGGTTAAGGCAATAGATGGACGAACAAGATTAACAGGAGATGAATGACGGTGATATTATAACGCGAGATGAAGTCAATAGATGGATGGATCACATCAAGTGACGTGCTGGCAGAAGGGAAAAAATATGTGGAATGATGGAGCAGGCTCTTGTAGGTGGTAAGCAGTTTCTCACATGCCCTCAAAGCTGTAATCGAAATTCCTAAATTTTACGCAATTAGCCTAAGTGAGTGACATGTAGCATGAGAAAACCACTTTTCTAGCATGTTCTCGGGCGGATATCGACCATGCAAGAATTCATGCGAGATTGTGCGATAGCTATTCTATCATGCGAGATTGATCAACGGTGGTGATGAGCCAAGCTAGTTGGCGATCAAGTGACACGATAGCCATTGGATTAGGTGAGGCAAGTCAACGGTGGAGATTTGGAGTGCCTAAATTCAAACTCTGAAAGGAATACACACACGGTTGATGGTGATTGCCCAGGTTTGTTGTGGATCATACGGTAAGGAAATCTACGGCACAATCTGATTAAGACATCATTTATTAACTTCCGCATATATTATGCATGGGGAAAGTGCTAAATGAAATGAGAATACGAGTGAGATCTTACTATAGAAAGATAACAATGAAATGAACCAAGTACTGAATCAAGATGAAAAACTCCAAATCTCATGCGAGAACTAGAAATCTATGATTTTGGGTTGTTGAAGGGCCTCTTCCTCAAGTCATGGTCCCAAAGGGAGGAGGTGAGGCTGAGACACCTGCTGACAATCTTATGGGGATATTTTTCTCCTTGCTAACCTGCTAGTTGAAAGAAGGTGCAAATGGAAGTAAACTAAAACATAACCAATCTATGCTACACTGTTGTAATAGAAATGCAACTACTTAAGAAAATGAACGATTAAACCATGAATCTATGCGCTACATTAATGTAATGGAAATGCAACTATTTAAGCAAATGAATGATTAAAACATGAATCCATGCTAGCATACATGTACAATAAAGAGGAGCCTTAGTTGCTAAGGTTGGTGCCTAACCCAAGAGCTTCAGCCCTCTGAGTTAACTCAGTGTTGGCTCAAAACAAAACTCATTCTTATTATGAAAACAATGGATTACATCAAAAACTGTCACAAGTCTTGCAGCTCAATAATAGAGTAGAGTTTTACAATCAAAAGTACAAATCCTAATGAGGTCCTAGGCCTCTCTACTTATACATCTGAAGTCTCCGATGACTTCCTTAACATTAGGGAGGCTCAGCTCCCAAACTCAAGATAAACTGGTTCTTTGACTTTCACTTGCTCGACTGCCTTCTAGTCCTCATGATTTGGCTATTTGCACTCCAATTTGTTGGAGGAATATTCGAAGGGGGGGGGGGTAGTAATTGAGGAGGATTTACCTCCTATAATTACTCTACCTTTTCCCATTCGAATTTTGACCAAGGTCTTTGCCAAAAATCCTTGCTTTTATCCTTTATTCCTACATTAAATGCACATTATACCAAAAAGTAAAATATCCAACTGTAACTCATCTCATAAACAAAATATAATCAAAAGTATATAATAAGTTCTGAGAATATTTTGTTTGACTAAGCTAGGAGGTGAATTAAGGCCGATATAATTACCCAATGATGAGGGTCATCATCACTCCCTTACTGAAAGTGTTGCTCATTTTCTTAGCAACTTAGTCAATGTCCATGTCCTTCATGGCTCTAGTAGCCTCTCTAACATCCCATGCCTCTGATGTGGTCTCTTCTTCTGGTTCATAGAAATGTTCTTTCCTTTCTACTTCTTCCCACTTCCTATTTTCCTCTTCTTCTTTTCTCCCTTATAACATCCATAGGAGTAGTGGTGGACTGAGTTTTATGCCTATCCAATTGGCCTTCAACCTTTGCATTGATTTCTTATACATAGGTGTCTTGTTGAGTGCCTCTCTCAACCTTTGAGGGGAGTTATATTCTTTGATCATAAAGCTATGTGGTAGTGTGTTCCATCTCCTTAAGAAGTAATGTATACTATCATCTCTTAGCAGCCTAAACATATCCTCAAAATGTGAAATTGTTTGCTCTTGGGCAACAAGATATCTAGGTGCTAGCTAAGGATCATTTGCAATCATATTATGGGTGCTGATCAGGGCCAGGGGATTTGATTATTCAACTTTGATGAAAAGTGGTTCATTTTTCTCTCTGGCCAATATTCTTTTCATCTTTGTAGCCCTTGACTCCTCACGGTTCATCCATGAGGCCAATGCCATTAATTGTAGATCTCCTAGCTCAACATTAGGATCCCACACATTCATGTCTATGAGGGCCATGTTTTGCAAATAAAACTCAGCCATTTTGGCCCTATCCTCTAGTGTACTTTGATCACAAAGATCAATAAACTGCCCCTAGTCCTGAAATCGCATGGTGCCATTTTGTGCAGTGTTTTAATTTGAAATTGCATCCATTGTTCTCCGAGGTAAATAGCATAGGATTTAGCTAGCATCCTACACTAGATGGCCTCCAAGGAGAGGCTAGCCATACATGCTAGTTGGTTTTCCCTTTCCTGTAGTTGTCCTCTCAACCATGCATTTTCCCTCTCAATTTTCCTTCTCTATCCCTTAAGCCACTTAGCTCTTTGTTTTTCTTACTTTCTTCCTCTTGTTGTTATTTCTCACCTCCATCAATTTCTTCCTTCGTTTCCTCCTCTATTTCAGCATCATCCTCCTTCTCTTCTTCTTCATCATCTTCCTCTGTATTAGTTTCTTCTTCATCCATCTCATCCCCATCTAGCTATGTATCTTCTTCTTTTTGTTTTGCTTCCTCCTCACTAACATAAGGACTAACATCATAGGTGAGGGTTTTGATGTCATCCTCTGCTGGTAAGTCTCTAAAGAATGAACATGTTATAGGGATCCAGAGGTTTCAGAGGGCATCCTCAATGAGGATCCTTATCAAACAATGGTGAGCCAATTGTTGGGAATTCCCTTCCTTTACTTTGTTGCTAGAGTCTATGAGTGATTGCATCAAGAAATAGGGTATGTTGAGTCTTTGGTGAACTTGTACTTCTACCCCATATATTAATTCTTCAAGCATCCTAAAATGGCAACCATAAACAACATTGTATCTATGGAATGGAAGATGAGGTGACGGGGTATGGTGAATGAGGTGGATGGTAATGAATGAGGGTGGCAGATGACATGGAGGAGATGAGATGGAGTTGAGTGATTAGGGTGGCCTACTATGGGGGTAGGGATTGTAAGGGATGTTCATCAGGCTTTAACCCCCTCGCACCAATCTTAGGCCGTAGATCTTGGTCAAACACCCTGACGTCATGGTTAACTGCGAGGGTTGAGACTGAGATATAACTCATGCTCGTTGCTCCCCCGCAGAGCACTTTATCTACCTCTTGAACCCACACCTACTTAAATCTTGTGCTATCGCTCAAACTTTAATATGGATTGGGGTTCCACCTTACATTGGATTTCAATGCCATAAAAAAAAATCATTGCTTTTGGACTCTTGCATTCTCTTTTGATTTTAAAAAGAATTTCCTTTTTGCCACCTGACACTCTGCTTTGTCAAAGGTGGCCAAGTTAACTGACCACCTTTTCACTTATAAACAAACTACCTTGTAACCCTTACAACTTTTGATTAAATTAAGCACATCATTGAGTGAGTAGGATACTTACTTGTGGTCTCAATGCCATGCTACAGTTGTCAAAGATCAGAGGTGTTGCATTGTTTATTTGTTGCATGGTCATTTTGCTTCCTCCTCTACTATCTATTGCTTTTTGTCTGCTGTCTATTGTCTGGAGCTCCTAGATCATCTTAGTGAAGGCCTGTAGCTGATGATTGATATTATATGGGATAGGCTTCTACAGGACCTAACCAACCTACCATGCACCCTCAGATTTCTCCTTGTAGGTTTTCGAGGGATCCGCTAGGAATACAGGGAATCCTATAGAAAACACAGTCTTTGCCTAAATAGAAGCAATGAAGTGAAAAAAACAATGGAATTGATGTAGAGATGCATGGTAAGGAGTGGAGGAGATGAATATATGTGAGGTAGGGTTCCCTTTGGATCCTCTCTTTGCTCCATGATTGTCTTTCTCGCCCACCTGCAAATAACAATTACAACTTTTTCAACATTTTTTTTTTGAAAAACACCTAGGCTGCCTATGAGAGGTTTTCACCCTAGATGTTTGTCTTGGGAACCTCAAGGAATGTTCCCCCCCAGGGATCTTCTTATTCTTTTTTTTCATTTTTTTTCATCATTGGGCCACCTCACAAGGTTTTCAACCCAAAGATGGGACTGAGGCGCCTCATGGAGGTTTTCACCTAAATCCTTATTCTTTTTTTTTTCTTTTCTTCAGTGACATGATGAGGGAGGAGCTGGAAATTTATCCACCATCATCACTATCCTATTGATATTGTCAATGAACTCTTTTCTTTATAAAGGCCTCTTATACATTTTCAATTGGTGTCCACTAACAAGCAATGGAATGGCTTCTTCATCTATAGTTCTTATTTGCATTGAACCATTACCATGGCATCTTTCCACCACATAAGGTCTGAGCCATCTTGTCCATAGCTTGCCCTTGAAGTATTTATACCTAGAACCATATAACAATGCCCAATTTCCCTCTTGAAATTTCTTCTCCTTAATATGTCTATCATGCCAGATATTCCTTTGAAGTTGATCTATTTTTTATATAGGAGGACCTACATTTTGAATTCATCCAAGCCATTCAAATGGAAAAATATTTCTTTTTGTGCATGAATGGGATCCAAATCTAGTTGGGCTACCATCCTCAATGTGTTATATTCAAACTCAATGGATAGCAAAGCCTTTTTCCCATATACCAACTCATAGGGTGTAAATCTAGTGGTGGTCTTCCATGCTGTATTATAGGCCCAAGTGGCCTCAACTAGTCTCTCTGCCCAATCCTTCCTACTACTGCTCACTACCTTGGTTAAGATGCTATCCAGTGCCCTGTTTATCACCTCCACTTGCCCATTAGCTTGTGGATGATAAGGAGTGGAGGTCCTATGCTTGATTTTGCAATGGCTGAGCAATTATTCGATCATGTTGGAGGTAAACTAGTTGTCTTGGTCTGTGACTAGCTCTCTAGGGTGTACAAATTTGTAGAATACATTCTCCCTTAGGATCTTAGCCACCTTGTCTTCTATTGCTACCTTAATCACCTTGGCTTCAGCCCACTTAGTCAAATAACCAGTGTGCACAATAATGTACTGTTTTTTCTTTCAAGGAGGGTTAATAGGCCCAATGATTTCCATGCCGCACTTGTCAAATGCCTCGAAAGTCACTTTAGGTTGTAGGGGAGTTTCATCTCTTGGAGTACGATTCCCATTCTCTGGCACCAATCACATTGACTAATGTACTTCTTCACATCCTAATGAAGAGTGGGCGAATAATAGCTCGCTTTTAACACTTTGAATGTTGTCCTCTTTTGCTGAAATGTGACCTCCAAAAGGCCCATCATGACAGGTCAGAAGGATTTGAAAAACTTCCTCTTCCCTTACACACCTTCTTAATATTTGATCTGGGCCAATTTTGAAAACATTGCCCCAATCCAGGTGAAGGGGGTGCTTTTCTTGACTATATTTCTCTTTTCTCTTGAGGGAAAGTTTGGTGTGAACTGTGTTGATACCAAATAGTTTGCTATATCAGCAAAGCATGGGGAGAGAACTGAAATAGAAAAAAAATGCTCGTCTGGTAACTAGTCATCAACCATTCCTTCTTCACCTGTAGGTAGATTCATCCTAGATAGAAATTTTGCAACAACATTTTCCTTACCAGGCTTATCAAGAATAGTTAGATCAAACTGTTGTAATAAAAGAAACCATCTTATAATTCTAGCATTCACATCTGGTTTTTTCATTAAATATTTGATCGTAGCGTGGTTAGTATGCACAAATGTTTGGTAGTGTATAATTTAATGCCTAAATTTGTTTAATGAATGCACAATATCTAGGAGTTCCTTTTCGGTCACAGTGTAATTTAGCTCAGCCTTTGACAAGTTCTTATTAATAAAATAGATGGAATAGGGCAATTTCTCCTCTACCTGACCTAAGGTTGCTCCTATGGCTTTGTGTGAGGCATCAGCATGAATATGAAAAGGGAGGGCCTAGTTTGGGCCTCAAACAATTGGTGCAGTGTTTAACTTACCCTTTAAAATGTCTAAGGCCTCCTGGCATCTTTTTAACCATATAAAATTTGACTCTTTGGCCAACAACCCAAATAGAGGAAAGGCAAACTTGTTGAAGTCCTTTATGAACCTTTGGTAGTATCCAACTAATGCCAAGAAACTCTTGACATCCCTCTGCTTTTGTGGAGGTGGGACCCTTTGGACGATTACTCTTTTGTTCGGGTCCACCTGTAGTCCTTGCTGAGATATTGAATGACCTAGCACGGTCCCCTCAGTGATTAAGAATTCACATTTTTCTGGACTTAGAGACAAGTTCATTTCAATTCATTTATGCAATAATTGCCTAGGTTAGTCAGGGCTTCTTGAATATCACAGACATAAGGTGTAAAATAATCCATATAAATTTCCACTCCATCATGCACTAATCCAACAAAAATACTCAAGACTACTCTTTGGAAAGTGGTAGGAGCATTGCATAGGCCAAAAGGAAGGACCCTATAGGCAAAAGTACCCTAAGGACAGGTGAATGTTGTAGCTTTTAACCCCGTACAGCAATTACCTGCATACGAATTCTAAATCACAGAAAAATAAACAATGCGAAAGCATAACACATAAAACACATATACACAAAGATTTCCCATTGGATCCTAAAACCGAGACTAACAGCTTGATTTTTCATTATGTTCCTTTCAATGTTACAATACATATTTATACATGTCGAAGCATATAATACCATGGATTGAAAACCATCACGTCCAAAATCATGGACCGAAAACCATAGGTAGGTTCGCCCAACCTAAGATAGAGTCCAAAAAAAATTTTCCTGGGCCGCTGCCCCGGACCCCGTAGAGGGGGCCTGCCCTCCCACCTCAAACCCCCCAAACAGGGGGGGCTACCGCCCCCCGCTACACAATCGCGTGTAACGAAAGGGGGGCTACAGCCCCGTTCTAATCCCTCGGTTCACAATGTAGGTTAGTCGTGGAAAGAATATAACACAACCCAACAATCTCCCACTTGTTGTTTTATTTCCACAGGGGGCCACAAGAGAGCTTAGTCATTTTTCTAGCCCTGAAATGCCCATTATTTCTCTACACCAAGAGAATTTCTCAGAACTCACAGATTTTGTTAATGCATCTGCAGTATTCTTCAAAGTGTCCACCTTTACCAGCAACACCTTTTTGTCTTCTATCATATCCCTCACAAAGTGATACTGAACATCAATGTGCTTTGTCTTTGAATGATAAGCGGGTTCTTTGCCAAGAAAATTGCACTTTGGCTGTCACAGTCTATCCTTATAGCTCCATGTACTAACCCCATACTTGAACACAATCTCTGCAATCAAACTGCTTCCTTTCTTACATGAGTGGCTGCCATGTATTCTGCCTCTGTGGTTGATAGTGCCACTATAGATTGTTTCTTACTCATCCAACTGACTGCACCTCCAAATAGGTTAAACACATACCCACTTGTAGATCTTCTTTGATCCAGATCTCCAGCCAAGTCTGCATCAAGAAAGCCACGAATATCCAACACTCTGTCCAATCATGGTCTTCCTTGGTAGCACAAACCATAATCACTAGTGCCACTCAAATACCTAAAAACCCACTTCACTACTGTCCAGTGCTCCTTCCCTGGTTTTGAGATAAACCTGCTCAATACTCCCACTGCATGTGCAATGTATGGTCTAGTACAGACCATTGCGTACATCAAGCTACCAACTGCACTTGCATATGGAACACGGGACATGTCCTCTTCCTCTTCTTATGTCTTGGGACACTATTCAGCAGATAACCTCACACCTACAAGAATAGGAACCTTCACCGGTTTACTATCCTGCATATTAAACCTCTACAATATTGTCTTGACATACTTCCTCTGGTTTAACCACAGCTTCCTCTTTGCCCAATCTCTTTTAATTTCCATGCCCAAAATATAGTTTGCAGCAAAAAGATCTTTGATGTTGAATTTGGAGGACAATTGGGTCTTCAAATCTTGGATAATTTCTTTGTCATTTCCAACCAACAACATATCATCCACATACAAGACCAAATAAATAACACGGTCACCAATTAATTTAAAATACACACAATGATCTGCTTTGCTTCTGGTGAAGCCAAGTCCCCGTATAAATATATCAAATTTCTGATACCACATCCTTGGTGACTGTTTTAAACCATACAAAGACTTATTAAACTTGCATACCAGTTCTTTCTTACCCTTCACCACAAAGCCTTCAGGTTGCTTCATGTAGATTTCCTCTTCCAAATCCCCGTGAAGAAATGTTGTCTTCCCATCCATCTGTCTACCTCAAAATCAAAAGCAGCAGCAACAAATAAAAGTAATCTAATAGAAGTTACCTTGGCAACAGGAGAAAAAATATCACCAAAATCAATTCCCGGCACCTGGGAATAACCTTTTGCTACCAACCGAGCTTTGTATTTCTCCACCTTACCTTCTGCATTTGTCTTCTTCTTGAACACCCATTTGCTGCCAATGGGTTTCCTTCCAGCCGGCAACTCCACCAGATCCCAAGCCTCATTTTTGTGCAAAGATGCCATTTCATCAACCATGGCCTCTTTCCAGAGTTTTTCATCCTCTGAATTCACTGCTTCCTTCACAGTTCTGGGATCATCATCAGTAACAGACAAAGCAAAATTTGAACAGAAAGCAGATGGACTATACCTTTCTGGCTGCCTTCTTTCTCAAACTGATCTTCTCACACCCAGAGTTTGTGGCTCTTCATCTTCTGATTCCTCCTCTACTACAGAGTCGATTCTTCCTCATTTAGCTCAAACTCTATCTTCACAGCCTCATCAGCTAGGACTTCATGTTTAATAACATCTTTCACCTCTCTGAACACCACATCTCGACTGTACACAACCTTCCTTGTTACT